>JAPVLO010001067.1:0-206458 GCA_027257055.1 Cephalopachus bancanus
TCAGTCTGTTTATGACCGAAGTGTTCACTCTTCAAACCTCAAGCCAAAGCAGATTTTTAAAAAAGAGACAATGTCTCATTCTGTTCACCCAGTCTGGAATGCAGTGGCGCGATCATAGCTTACTGCTGCCTTGAACTCCTGGGCTCAAGTGATCCTCCCACCTCAGCCTTCTGACGAGCTAGGACTACAGAGGCCTGGCTAACTTCTTTTACCTTCTGTAGAGATGGGGTCTTGCTACATTGCCCAGGCGAGTCTCCAACTCCGGGTCTCAAGCAATCCTCCTGTCTCAGCCTCCCAAAGTGCTGGGATAACAGGCATGAGTTACCATAGCTAATTATTCTTAAATTTGTCTCCCAAACATGAATTTATTAAGGAAAATGATTATTCTTTGCTTTGTTTTTGTTTTAACTAAAAGGCTACTGCTGTTGTTATCATTATCCCCGTTGTTTAGGGCAGTGGTCTCTAAAGTGGATATGTGCATTCAAGGGGTCGAAAGATAATCTTTTGGGGGATGAGAATAACATATTAGTTCTTCCATTTATATTCATTTCTGACCAACTTTTATTAAGGAGGGACCTCGCCCTAAGCGTCTATGCTGCCTTAAGATACGACCTGATGGCACTAATGGCCAGGCCTTCCATAGCAAGAGACAGACTTCTACAATTTTCCTACCTATGCTTAAAATCACAGGCCACTCAACGTAGAGCCTCACAAAACTGTATGAAAGTAGTGCTGAAACTGGCAAGATTTCCCTAAGAGAAAAGACAAGAAGTCGGGGACTATGATGAAAATGGCTGAAATTATACACAGCAAACAAAACAGTGAAAACAAAATGTGTTCTTTCATTGGGAATACAGGCAAAAACTCTTAGAAAACCCTCAATAGTTAAAGATATGAGCACAAATTACAGTGTGTGAGGTTTGCTATACAGTTGGGTCAAAAAAAGATGTTTCTCTCATCTTAGGGCATTCGTTGAATAATTATGAAATTCACCAAGATCGACAATTTTGTAAGACACTAATGAACAACCCACTGAAAAGGCTAGATCCTTAACTGTAAATGAAACAATGTGCATAATGGAAAACTGCAACCCTTACAGAATGACAGCTTAAGTAATGACTGGAATTAAAAAATAGGAATAATGATTAATATTAAATCAACAAATAATAACACATAATGGCTGGAATAAAATACGGAATTCCAGAATACAGTTACAAAGATCGCTCCTTATGTGAAAGTCGTCCACTGTCTCATTCACAGGCAAATCTATTGCTACACAGAAGTCAGAAAAAAACACCTCAATATGTTACTGAGGCTAGTTTTATCAATACAGAATTTTCCTGCACCCTGCAGAGACAGGAAGTAGACGTCAAAAACCTATTTTTGTTAAACTATATAGGGATTCAGTAGGAAGTACTTAAAAGATTTGTTGAACATAGATGAATTACACAATTGTTTTATAAAAAGACTAGTGTTCCCAACTTGCTAAATATTTTAGAAGAGGTTATAAGTAGTATGCTTGCTACCAAGAAGATATTATTATCACTCTGCCGCTATAAAATAAAAATGATTTAACAACATATTAGAATCTTTTTCAGTTTTTCCAAAAAAAAAGGAAAAAAAATACCTTGTTCTAATAAACAGAAGAGCATTTCAAAATTGGGTATTTGGAAACATTGCTATTGCTAAGTAATCCTGCTGCTGAAAAAGTATATATATTACCTAAAAACGAATAAATAAAAATCCCAAAACGCATATCTTCGTGTTTTCAAATGTCAGAAACAGAACATTCTGACTTTTTAAAAAATCATCCAGGCCGGGTTCGGTGGTTCAGCCTGTAATCCCAGCACTTTGGGAGGCCGACGCGAATGGATTGCCTGAGCCCGCGAGTTCGAGACCCACCCAGGCAACTTGGCGAGACCTAGTCTCTACAATAAATCAAAAATTAGCCGGGCATGGTAGCATGTGCCTGTAGTTCCAGCTACTTGGAAGGCTGAGGCGGAGGGATCGCCGGAGTCCAGCAGGTCGAGGTTGCAGTGGCCGGGAACGTGCCACCGCACTCCAGTCTGGGTGACAGAGTGAGACTCCAACTCAAAAAAAAAACCCCAAAAAACATCCAAATGAATACTTGCAGTGATTGTTTGAGCCAGCTTATTAGCACAATAAAAGTTTAATCCATTTTTATTAATCTGCAAGAAAGACTAACAGACAGATGGAAATTTGCCAGCCACATCTCAACAAAGCATTTCCATAAATGGTAACTATCTCTGGGAAAAAAAAGAATATCATGGTTTAGAAAGTGCAGCCAAATTCCCCTATTTTGATCTAGGCTTTGACTGCCATTAAAATCACATATCAAAATATGCTAAATTTAGAAATATGCCCTCTGAACAGCTGTGTCACAAATTATTAAACCAAAATTTTAAAGAATAAAGAGGCAACACTTTGCTTCTGCATTCCTAGTAAATAAAATTATGAGAATACTGTACGTGTCATCTTTAGCTCAACCTTTTTTTTTTGTATCTTTTACTATGTATATAAACTATCAATACTGTATATGATTTATAAATAAACACTGATATATACTGAAGCGACATCATCAAAACCTTTTTACTTATGGGATTCACAAGTAAATCGGATATTTGGAAACCGCTAATCAGCACAATACAGTCCAGGTCTGCTTTCTGGATGAGACAGCATTTTGCCCAAGGTCATGGCTTGACCAGTCATCTGATAAAAATGTACTCGGCTTTATTTATTTATTTTTTTAAGTTTTCACCTTCCTAGGGTCTCTCACCTACAAGCTTTTCTTCTGCATTGTCTCCCCCCAGCCCTGTGCTGCCTGGCCAACCCCAACTCATCCTACAGTTCTCAGCTTGGACACAACTTTTTCTAGAGGATCTTCCTAGACAACTGCCCTCCCCCCACTAAACTGATACAATAAAGTTACAACGGAAGCCCCAACTGCATTTGTACCCTCTATCTAAAGGTCTGCACTGCACAAGACAGCAGGTTTCTTCAGGACTGAGGCTGTACCCTGACCATGTCGTGTCTATGCTCCCACGGCTGGTATTGGGTTCCACACAATGAGCATTTATGCCATGTTTGCTGAAGACATGAACTTGGAGATCAACAGACATCTGCCTCAACTGCAGAACAACCCAAAGAACGTGTATTCCAAGGGCAACTATCTCAAGGTGATGTAGGAATCCATGCAATTGAGCAGAAATGGCCTGACAGTTCAAAATGACACAGAGCTGATACAGCCAAAATAATTTCAAAAGTTTACAAAATGCTAAGCGAACCTTCTCATTTATAAACAAGTTTATTTATCAAGTGTCCTTCCAAGGAGTGAAGAAATCTAGAGAAGTCATCTTGCTGGCCAACTAAGCAGATGCTGGGAGCAGGCTTCCCAGCTGGAGTCAAGGAGCACCTGAGTTTATGGCAAGCCAAGCAGGGCAGTTCGTTTTCTCAGAAAAGTTGAAGTCTTGATAAAAAATAGCTGTCCACTCACACAGTAATGCCAAGGGGAAATTCCACAATATTGCTAAAACAACAATAAAAGTCAACCACCACAGCCAACAGCTATTATGAAATGAAAATACAAAATTGATAACCCGCTTCATAGAGGTTTAGTTGTCAGTTTCACTAGAACATCCAACTGACTGGTGTAGAAATGCTTCCATTATAACAACATGAAACATCAACAACTGCTAAAGAATGAAAATTGCAACAAATCTTTAAGGGAAACTTTAGTGAAAGTAACTATATTATTACTTATTTGAGAGCCTTTCAAGTGTAGAAAGATAATTTGCTTCTCTTCATCTAAAACAAACAAACAGGCCGGGCACAGTGGCTCAAGCCTGTAATCCCAGCACTTTGGGAGGCCAAGGCGAGAGGACTGCCTGAGCCTGTGGGTTCAAGACCAGCCTGGGCAACAGGGTGAGACCTCATCTCTACAATAAATCAAAAAATTAGTCAGGCGTGGAAGCGTGTGCCTGTAGTTCCGACTACTTGGAAGGCTGAGGCGGAAGGATCGCCTGAGCCCAGCAGGTCAACGCTGGCCATGAGCGTGGCACACTGCACTACAGCCTGAGCAACGGAGACTCCAACTCAAATAAATAAGTAAACAAACAAAAAACAAATGGGGAATTTAACCAGAACTCTTCTGAACAACACTGCACAGTTTTAGAATTTAAAGAACACACTTTTGCCAAAGGTCTACTTTAAAAATGGATGAAAACATGCTTGACTATTGGCCAAATAATTTAGTGGGGCATAATAAACAGAAAGGACAGCAATGGGCACGACAGCTGACCAGAAGAGTCTTGACCAGAGCTGCCCCTGCCCTGACCACAGCCCTCAGGAGCTGCTAGCACCTCCTCGGTGGCGCCTTGGTGACATCTCTTCAGAGACACACCAGTTCTCCCAGGACAAGGAAGGACAAAAATACGCAAGCTCACTCCAGGGCCAGCTCAGCTAATGTGTTGCATTCACTTGTTTCTTGTTAAAGGATCTTTCCTGAAAAATAACATTTTAGAATGTCACTGTTCAATAAAGTAGCCTCTAGATATATTTGACTACTAAAATTAATTCAAATTAAAGATTCAGTTCTCTAGGTACACTAGCCTCATGTAGCCAGCGGCTGTCACTGCAGAAAGTGTCACTGGATGGTGCTGGCTAGAGCAAGGCAAGGAAGGCCATCAGTCACACCTGTCCTCAGTCCATGGGTCCATGCACCATAAACCCCTGACACCAATTTCTGTCAAACTCTGAGGTCACGTGGATGAGAAGTGATGGGTAGAGACGAGTCAGCTCGTATGCCCTACAGTCTCCCATCAAGGACCTTAAGGATGCCTTTGACATTCTCCATCTCAAACCATAGCTATCCACATAGATGAACCCCAGAAGGGACACCGAGCACTAGGGGAGTGGCCAAGTCCATCCTGGAAAGCCAATCCAGGGCTGACCCCACCGGCCTGCTAGTCCTGGGTAGGAAGCACAAAAAGAGGAAAGATGCACTCTTCCAGCACGAATGTCCCAGATGGACCCTTGGATTGGCAAGTCCTCATCCTCAGAAAAGTAAGAAGTGTTGTTTGACCTGATGGCAAGACAGTCTGAGCTGAAGTTCCATCCTTCCCGTGGGAAGGGACAGAACCAAGAGAGAACAGGAAGAAACACACCCTGCCTCGGTACACAATGAGGATTACACCAGAGGCTTGCTGCCCTGGAGAAGGGTAAGTCATGAACCCCAGCTGTTACTGTAACCATCATACATTCAGTAAGCAATTATCTGTCAAAGGAAACAATCACAGACAGCTTCGACCAAAATCAGTGGCATAGAGGAGCATGAGAGGCATAGCAACACTGCCACTGCCAAGGTCAAGGCACTGCTGGATGTACTGACAAGTAAAATGCCCACAGCACAGCGCTAAGGTCTTAAAAAGTCACAAGACAGCACGGAGAGTTTTGTTCTTTATTTAAAAACAAAAACAAAAAACGGCACACACTAAACTGCTGAGAGTGGTTACTACTTAGGAGGACAAGAAGGCACATACACATGGACAGCACGTTCACTGTTTATAATTCTGACTGCTAGAAGGGTCTTTATAATAAATAAGCCTTGTCTCCGAGAAATAATTTTAAACATGGAAAACTTGAATGTACAATATGTTCCTTTAAAGCATTATTTTAACAGTGATTAGTGGCAACCTAAAAGTCCTGTTTCAAAGTAATGATTATATAAACTAAGATGTACCCACTTAAATACCATACAGCTGTCAAAATTCTCATATTAAGGGAGCATTCATATCACAGGTTTATATATGTAGGTTTTCCCTTACAGCTTGATTTTTTAAAAGTATAGCAAACCACCGGGCATGGTGGCTCAAACCTGTAATCCCAGCACTTTGATAGGCAGAGGGGAGGGGATTACCTAAACCCACAGGTTCCAGACCAACCCAGACAACTTGGCGAGACTTCGTCTCTATAATAAATCAAAATTTAGCCGGGCGTGGTGGTGCATGCCAGTGCATGCCTGTAGCTCCAGCTACTTGGAAGGCTGAGGTGGAAGGATCGCCTGAGCCCAGCAGGTTGAGGCTGCAGTGGCCATCCATGAATGTGCCACTGCACTCCACACTGGGCAACAGAGTGAGATTCCGACTCAAAAAAAAAAAAAGTATAGCAAACCAACTAAATGGAAACACACTATAATGTGAAAAACAACTGGGATTGGATAATAGGGCTGGGGTAATGTGAAGCTTTCCCTGCTGGCTCTAAGCCACGTCTATTAAGCTCCCAGGTGTACCTGGCTCTACACCTGGGCTGGCTGGTTGGTCAATTCCATTAGCCAGCTGTGTGTGTTTTTTCTGTCCTAACCCCATGTTGTTTTAATCACGTGTACAGCAGGTTTTGATGTCCAGTTTCGTCAGATTCAATGATCCCAATATTCACATCCCTAACTTGCCAGAAGCACCGTAAGGCACACATTCCCCACAGGTAAGGAGGAGATCCCTTCCCCAGGGGTGACCCATTCCGCCCAGTCTTGGCTCCATGAAATCCTGGGGCCTACCGGTGAGCCTCTCTCCTCCCAGCGGCATGTCCTGCCTCTCACAGGGAACTCAAAGAGCAAAAGTTCCTTAACTCCCCTCTCTCTTCGTCCCACTCTCACCTCTCTCCTCTCCTGCCAACATTGGCAAGCCCCTCTTCCTGGCCTCCCCTCAACTTACAGCAATCTTCTCTAACCAGCCTTCGACTGCAATTGCTGTCTTCGAAGTCACCACGAACCACTGCCAAATCCAGCTGCCAAATCCAGCTGCCAAATCCAGCAGGTCTCCCTCTCCAGTACTCACTGTTCTTGCTCCGCTAGCAGTTTCCTTGTATGTTAATGTCATTATTAGGCTTTCAAGTTACTAAATTCCCACATGCAGGGGCATTCTTCTCCTCACCACCCCTCCCTCCCCCGCCACACACAAACAAGCTAACTCCACTCCTGCTATTCCGCTCATGCCTGCTCCTGCCGGTCGCCTGCATCCACTTCCTTCCTCCAGCCTCACATTGCGGCCTGGTTCAGCTGTCACGTCTCCTAAGAGCCGCAACAGCCTTATCGGGTCTCCCCAGCCCTAATTTCCCTTCGCCTACAGTTCAGCCGTCCCGCTGCCGCCAGACGTGATCTAGAACCACAACTCCTACGTGATAAACTCCACTCCTCAGCATGACACTCCTCACAGCCACCTACACAGGACCCATCTTGACTCTCCTGCACCGTCCACCTCAGCACCCACCCATCCCGTGGGCTCACACCCCTGGCCCCATGCCCTCAACACTCTTCCTTGCCTGTCTCCCCACTCAACACCCCTTCCACCTGCAAACAAAACTCATGCCCAGCTCACACAGCCAAGTTTAGGACACTCCCCGTCCTCCTCGTGTTTCTTCCCCATGGTAGTACTACCTACCATGAGCTGCCTCCCTCCCCGCAGGGTTCCACAAACTTTTAAAACAGGGGGCCAGTTCACTGTCCCTCAGACCGTTGGAGGGGCGGACTATAGTTTAAAAAAAAAAAAAAGGAATTTGTTCATAGCTTTTTTTTTTTAAACTGTTGTCTGCTCCTCCAACGGTCTGAGGGACAGTGAACTGGCTCCCTGTTTTAAAAGTTTGAGGACCTCTGCTCCAGAGTCTAAGTTCTGAGTCTCCTGCGGTGAATGCACAGTAAGTGTTGACTGAACTTTTATCAGCACTTTGGAGATATATCTCATGTAGCATAAGACTCATCACTTTAAGGGGTAGACTGAGTGGTTTTCAGCATATTCCATGTGGTACAACCATCCCCCCCATCTAGTTCCAGAACATCCCCTCACCCCCAAAACACCCTGTCCCTCCACCCAGCAAGTAGCAATCCTGCCTCCCGTCGTCCCTGGCAACCTCTTGTCACTTCCTGGCCCCATGACTTTGCCTATCCTGGATGTTTCATATGAACAGAAGCATGCAGTCTGTCCGCTTTGGGGCCGTTTTCCAGGTTCGTTGTGGCATGTAAGAGTGCTTCTTTCCTTTGATGGCTAGGGGGCACTCCCTTGCATGGTTGGGCCATGCTGTTTACCACTTCATCAGCTGATGGACATTTGGGCTGTTTCCATTGTTTGACTATTGTGAATGACTACGAACGTCCATGTACAAGTTTATGAATGAACATATGTTTTCAATTCTCTGGGTCTCAAGACTGGAATCATGAGGTCACTCCACGTTTAGTTTTTTGAGGAGCTGCCAGCTGCTGTCCACAGTAGCTGCACCATTGCTGGATTCATTTATTCACTTTAACAGTTTGTTGCTGTTGTTTTGCAAATGATGTAAGATCATGTCATCCTCAAGACAGTTGTCCTTCTTTCTTTCTGATGCAGATGCCTTCCATTTCTTTCTCATGCTTAACTGTCCTGGTCTTGGGGCGGGGAGGGGAGGAAGCACTCAGTCTTCACCATGAAGCATGATGTCAGTTGCTTTCTGCTTGGCTAAGTGTGTTTGTTGAACTGATTTTGAGAGTGTTCACTCACATGGATGCACTGAGAATCTAACAAGATCGAGAAGGTGTTTTCAAAACTATAAAGTCCCATTTAATTTTAAGCTCTTCTTATTCAGTGAATTAGTGCTCCTACTCTGAAAAACTTGTTCCAGATGTTGCTAAAGAAATCAAAATGTCTGTAAAGCTCTTATTATCCCCCTTAATCCCCAACATCCTGGTGAAACTTTAGCACACATGTTCTTTTAAAGAGAGGAGAGAAAGGGGAAAAAAATCTTTGGAGAAGGAATCAGAACAAGGACCCAAGACCCAGAGCCTCCCCTGTATCAACAGAGGGCTACCGGCCGAGCAAGACCAGAACACTAAAGAAAGCAGAAGGCAGAAACGCAAGATGGCGAGAGGCAGTAGCCAACAGAGAGAAGACTGCAAGATGTAATGAAAAACACCAGCTGTGGCTCCAGTTGTTCAGAAACAGATGAAAAACCACGAGACGCCTAAGGATATTAGGTCTGAGAGACTTTCACGTCTTCAAAGCTGCACAGTACTGACTTAACATCAAAAAGGTCATGTAGTACGTCTCTAAATTGCTGAGATTAATTGGAGTCACTGTAGTTAAACATAACATGCTGGTAATTCATGTGTCTGTAATATTAAGAGTTTCCCATTTAATAAGTTCAGCTTACTGATAAATGTGAGTACAATACAATGGTATTATTTACATATTATTTAGAAATAATTATTTTAAAATAATTGAGTCAAATTTGGCTACTGGAGGCAAAAATATATTCTATTTCTGTTTTGTGAAGCAAATATTTAGCAAAAACCTACAATGTGCCACGCCCTGTGCTAGGTGCAGGAGATGCTCAAATCAGCACTGACGCAGTGACTCCTTTGCACATTTTTTTGAATACCGAGCAGGAATAAAGTATTTGTAAAACATAGGAAACATATAAAACACCATGAAACAAACACCACGTATCTACCACTCAGTTTAAGAGAACATTATCATTTCTTTAAATCAAGTTTTAATTAATATAAACACAGAAAAGTACATTCTGCATGTTTGGCTCAATGGATTTCTAGAGTGAACACACCCGGTGGAGCCAACAGTTAGGTCAAGAAAGAAGACGTTACCAGCATCCCTCCAGCCATTCCTAGCCACTGCCTCTCTGCCTCCAACTACAGATAATCACTATCCTATTTCCATCATCAGAGACAGAAATTACAGGTAGTTGTGCCTGTTTCCGGAAATTTCATAAAAATGGAATCATACAGCATGTCTTTTGTCTGACTTCTATCTCCATTAGGACTGTGAGATTTATCCATGTTGGACATAGCAACAGTTCATTCAAATTTTTACTGCTTTTTATAGTATATCACTGTGGGGGATATACCACGATTACTTATTCATAGGAGCTGCTTCCAGTTTTTACTACGAGCACTGCTGCTATAAGCACGTTTGCAATTGTCTCTGAATATCTGTATGCAAGTCTACTGAGTATACGCCTTCATCTACCCCCAGAATTGCTGGATCATGCATGCAGTTTCAGGAAATTCTGTCCAGCAGCTGTCCAAGAGGTCGTACGCACTCACTTTCACCCCTACAGCTGCCACATACCCTCACCAACACTTAGGACTGTCAGATCTTAACGCTCCGGTGGGTGTGCAGTAGTGTCTCCCTGAAGTTCTTATTTGTATTTTCTAAAGATTAAGGAGGTGAGTACTTAACAAATGATACAGACAAGTTCTTTGTGAAATGCCTGTTTGAATCTTTGCTTCATATTTCCACTGGCTTTCTGTTCTATCACTGATTCGTAGTTTTTTACATATTCTAGGTACAAGTCCTTATCAAATACATATATTTCAAATATCTTCTCCCACTCTTTTTTATTTAAAAGGAGTCTTCTATGGACTGAATTGTGTCCCCTTCCAAAACTCATATGTTGAAGCCCTACCCCAACCCTGACTATTTTGGAGAGGGACTTGAGGAGATAATTAGGAATAAGTGAGGTCATAAGAGTGGGGCCCTAATCCACAGGACCGTGGCCTTACAAGAAAAGGAAAAGGGATGGGCACTATGGCACACACTTGTAATCCAAGCACTTTGGGAGGCTGAGGTGGGAGGACTGCCTGAGCCCAGGCACTTGAGATCAGCCTGGGCAACATTAGGAGACCCCATCTCTACAGAAAAATAAAATAAAAATAATCATCTTTCAAGAAAAAAAAAGGAAGAGACAGAGGGGAGAGGAAAGAGAGAGGTCTGTCTCTCACCATGTGAGCACATGGCAAGAAGGCTGTGTGCGAGCCAGGAAGAGGCCCTCACCAGAACCCAGTGTTCTGGCACTCTGATTTTGGACAGCCAACCTCCAGAACAGTCTGGATAATAAGCTTCTGCTATTTACACCATCTAGTCTATGCTATTTTTTCATGGAAGCCCGTGGAGACTAAGACAATGACTTCTGATGAACAGTCCTTAACTTTAATGAAGTCCAATGAATCCATTTTCCCACTATATTTAGTGTTTTTGTGTTCTGTTTAAGAAATCTTTGCCTGCCTCCAGTTTTTCAACTCTTTTTGTCATTGATTTCTTTTTTTTTTTTTGAGTTGGAGTCTCACTCTGTCGCCCAGACTGGAGTGCAGTGGCGCTCCCGGCCCCCGAGCCTCGACCTGCTGGGCTCCAGCGATTCTTCTGCCTCAGCCTTCCAAGTAGCTGGAACTACAGGCGCGTGCTACCATGCCCGGCTGATTTTTTTATTTATTGTAGAGATGAGGTCTCGCCAAGTTGCCCAGGCGGGTCTCGAATCCGCGGGTTCAGGCAGTCCACTCACCTCAGTCTCCCAAAGGCGCGGGATTACAGGCTGAGCCACTGAGCCCGGCATGTCATTGATTTCTAACCTGCATTGTAGTCAGTGATTACAGAGAACACTTGAGGCTGATGTTCAACATTTATTATGAATGTTGTTAACTGTGTGAAGTCCTCTGACTCAATGCAGTGCAAAAGAACCTTCTGTGCTGTCCTAGGTGGCAGCCGTAAGCCAGTGCAGCTAGAAGAGCACTTGAAATGTGGCTGCCAGTTGAGAAAAGGGATTTCTAGAGGCTCGACTTTTACAGTACTGTTTTGTCTTTTTGTCTTTTCAACTTACCAATTACTGAGAGAAGACTGCTTTATCTTATAGTGCCATCATTTTATCCTTGGTATATAGAGGCAATTACCAGGCTCATAAAAGTTTGAGGTTCCTTGATGGATAACTAAATCTCATGGACAACTCTGTCCTTGTCAGATAACTAAACCTTATGAACAACTCTTACCTTTATGATAACTTAGCCTTATGCAAAACTCTTACCTTGATGGATAACTTAATCTTGATCCCTGCTGAGGGACCCATCTGTAATTACCTCTTTTGTTTTAAGGTAATCTTGTCTGATGTTAACATATTAGACAAATATTTGCCTAATATATTTTTTCCATCCTTCTGCTTTCTGCCTTCCTCTATCATGTTTAAAATGTCTCTCTTGAAAACTGTAGTAAGTGTGTCTGCTTGCTTTTTAAAAACTCAATTGGACATTCTTTGAATGAAGCATTTAGTTCACACACGTTTATTATGATTTATTTCCACATCTTAATTTTGCTGCTTCTTTATCCCACTTTTTCTGTTTTTTTGTCTTCTTCCTTGCCTTTTAAAAATCCCATTTCCCTGTCAGATATTTGCAATATTTCTACTCTTTTAGAATGAATACTGAAATAATGAAATATTAATATGTATGCATATCAAAGTCTCAAGCTAACTGAATAGTTCTACCTTTCTCTTGAACAGTATAAAGGCCACAGACCACTTTAATCACTCCCTGTCCTGATTTGGGTGCTTACTGTTGTCCTATATTTCGTTCTGTTTTTAATCTCCACAACACATTGTTTTATAAAGCCAACATTTATTTCAATACATAGATTTACCACTATCTTTGCTCTTCAATCGTCCTTCAATCTCAGACCCTACAACACTGGTCAATTATTACTGTTTTTGCCTAAAAGAAATTGGTCAGACTTTTCATTAGTAGGAAAGTTTTGTTGTTTTTTTTTTTTTTGACGGCTACAAACTTTCAGTGTTTCCTTGTTTTAAAATGTATGATTCTGCCCCCATTCTTCACTAAGCATACAATTCTTGGTTGACAATTATTTCCTTTAAGTTTTTGAAAAATATTATCCCCTAAAACATTATTCTTCTGGCTTTAACTGTTACAGTCAGAAAACAAGCTGACAGCCCACTTATCTTTTAAAGATCCTATCTTTTTTCTCTGATGCTTTTTAAGATCTGTTTCTCTTTGGTATTAGATAGCGTCTTTAAAAAATGTCTAAGTGTGGGCTGGGCGTTGTAGCTCACACCTATAATCCCAGCACTCTGGGAGGCTGAGGTGAGAGAATTGTCTGAGCTCAAAGGTTCGAGACCAGCCTAGGCAACTTGGTGAGACTTCATCTCTACAATAAATTAAAAAATTAGCTGGGCGTGGTGGTGCATGCCTGTAGTTCCAGTTACTTGGAAGACTGAGGCAGAAGGACCACCTGAGCCCAGCAGGTCGAGACTGTGACAGCCACGAGCATGCCACTGCACTCCAGCCTGGGTGAGAGTGAGACTCCAACTCAAAAAAAAAAAAAATCTAAATGTGAATTTTTCTTTTGACCTGTTTGGGATTCTTCGGCATCTTGAATTTGTGAATTGGTATTGTCATCAGTTCTGTTATTATCTCTTCAAATACTGTCCATGCTTCATTCTTGTCCATGCTTCTTTCCAGAATTCCAGCTGGACTAGACTTTCTTCTTACTTCATCCCAAGTTCTCCTGACTCTTTCAATACTTTCCATCTCCTTGCCTCCATTCTGCATTCTGAATAATTTTTTCAGATCTTCTGATTTACCAAGTCTCTCTTTGGCTGTATCTAATGTGCTACTAAACTTATGTAATGAGTTCTCAAACTAAATTATATTTGTCACTGTTAGCCATTTTATTTGAGTCTTTATCAAATCTGTCATCTTTATACACTTGTTCCTCACTTCTGTTTTAAATTACTTGATTTCTGTAAGTGTGTTAAGTGCAGGTATATGCAATCTGTGTCTGCTAATCCTGAGGTACGAAATCTCTGGGGGTTCTGATCACGCTCTTTATGGTTACCACTGGCTCTCATTCACTGTAAGATGCTTTCTTGTACATTCTGTGACTGACTGTGAGTCCGTATTTCTTATAACCTTATGATATGAATTTGCTAAGCCCTGGGATGAAGATGGGTTCTTCCGAGAAGCCCTGTATTTGCTCCTTCTTAGGTATTCTGAGGCACTGCCACTCTTATGCCACTTTAGTTTTATAACTGGCTTAAGATGTTCATTCCACCCAGGTAGTATAAACTCAGAATTTAAACCTGCAAGGTCAGCTTGTGGGTAAAAATTCTCTGGGAATTTTCTTACCTTTCCCATCATCAACCAATGTGAGACAGGACATTTTCCTTTCAGATCCCTGGATGGGGCAAGTTTATTCCTAGTTCATAAATATGATGAGGTATAGTCCCTTGAGACACCATCTGCTGGGGGTGGGGGAGCTTTCTTCCCAAATACTACCAACTTTTTTTTAACCAATAAACAAAAGTTTAATTATTTGGTGCTGATACAGAATCTTTTTTATTTTTTTTTTAATTTTATTTATTTTATCTTTTTTTGAGTTGGAGTCTCACTCTGTCGCCCAGACTAGAGTGCAGTGGCCGCTCCCGGCCACCGCAGCCTCGACCTGCTGGGGTCCGGCGATCCTTCCGCCTATCTTTTTAATTTAAAGTGAAACAAATCCTTTGGTTCCTTTCGAGGTTTCCTTTTAAGCCACATGTTATCTACTGAAAGAATAATTTTTAAACTGTATTCACAGGAACAAGCCATAAAGCTGCCCCAACTGGAGAGATCCTCTGTCCCCAGGGCAGCCCGTCCTTGGTTCTTGCTACCAACTTTATCTCCTGTTTTCTGACTGCTTGAGGCAGAAGACACACTTCCTAGGTTTCCTCTAGCAAAAGTCCTTGACTTACATCACTGGGATCCCAGCTTCACACAGTTTTTGGCCTGATTATTTTTTACTTTTTGGCCAGTTACCACCATGAATTTAAGTTTTTTAATAACTATTTTATCTAGTATTTGTTATTATTTATTTGGGAAGGTCACCAGGATGCCTAGTGCACTGTACTGCAGAAAATAACTATGCTTTCTTCAGTGTCTAAAGACTGAAGATATCGACAACAAGGCTGAATATACATTTGGAAATAAATCTGGAAAAAGTAACTTCAACAATCTGCAATAATCCATAAGAAACTGAATCAGACAGTCCAAATGCTAAACCAATGGCTGTCAACTCAGCACACATCAGAACCGCCTGGAAAATGAATTAAAAGAGACTGCTGATCGCCATCCCAAAAGCTTCTGCATTCATCACTAGAACGGGGACTGAGAAGTTGCTTTCTAACATGTCCTCAGATGATAATGTTCTGCTGGTCTGCAGGATCCACTCTGAGAATTATTATACTAAGGAGAAATAAACTTCATAAAAACAGGAATACTGACAGGTTCGCTTCATTTCTTTCCACAATAGAAGAAAGGTGTAGAAAAGAGACAACAATGTGCTTGTCCATCTCATCATTAAACTCAGTATAATCAAGTTTGTTTTGGCGCAAGATAAGTACTAAATTTACTGAAAGACTACATACAAAAATGTTGTCAGACTCAATATTTGCAGGCGGAGAAAAAGGACTGTACCGGACTACAGCAGCTGTTTAAAGATGACCTATAATATATTATTAATGATTTGAATAAGAGAATAACAACAGAATTAGAATATTCAATAGCCTGGCAGAGAAAACATTAACTCTTTGCCCTCAGAGACATCTCACAGACTGCCTACCAGCAACTCGACTGTACTCTTACAAAATAGAGAAAAACAAATCACTTCATATTAAATTAGTATAGCTTTGAAACTAATTATTTTATTATAAAGATATTTGACTTATAATGGAATTTTGGACACTGAGGAACTTATCTATAAAGAAAATCAAAATTTTCTATCTTATATTCTTCTAATGTGTGGTAACGTGTTCAACAGTCACTGACATGCACTGCAGGTTCACTGATACGTGTTGTGCAGTAGGAATTTGTTGGACATCTTCCACCTGGTGTTTTTCTATTTAAGCAGACAATGCAGTCTCATTTTCTTCCTCCTGCATCAATAATATGTAATTTACTGTCCAGTCTATCGTTCAGAAATGTGGAAGGAAGCACTCGTGATTCCTGGAAACCACTTCTGAACTGATTGATCCTATTTCAGTATATATTCCATCTCTTTATTTGCTTTTTCATGCAATTTGAATGGAAAAATACAAGGAAAAATATGATTTTGAAAAGTCTGTGCTGGCATAAGTCTGTCCCGTGTAATCACCAGCAACTTATGCCTGTGATTTGCAACATCCCCTCAGAGGTGAGATCTGAGTACAAAGGGTTAAAATTACAACTATAGACATTTCCAGAAGTGATCATGTATCAAGATGTTCAAAAATAAATGTTTTCTTCAATCATTCAAAAATCATTCACCGAATAATACCTACATGCTAGGTTCTTCTCTAAACAATTAATCTTTTTTTTTTTTGAGTTGTAGTCTCACTCTGTCGCCCAGAATGGAGTGCAGTGGCCGGTCCCGGCCACCGCAGCCTCAACCTGCTGGGTTCCGGCGATCATTCTGCCTCAGCCTTCCAATTAGCTGGAACTACAGGCGCGTGCTACCACACCCGGCTAATTTTTGATTTATTGTAGAGATGAGGTCTTGCCAAGTTGCCCGGGCAGGTCTCGAACCCGTGGGCTCAGGCAATCTACTCACCTCGGCCTCCCAAAGGCGTGGGATTACAGGCTGAGCCACCGAGCCCGGCTTAAATGATTAATCTTACAAGATGCTTTCAATATTATTCTCTAGGAGAAAAGTAACTAAGTAACTACATTTTAAAACTTCTCTAACACAGAGGTTTTTCAGAAGACCCAGAATTGGTACTAACAGCTATTTTCAGTACTTGTCAAACCAATTATGAAAATGTATATTTATTAGCACATAACACTTAAAACATATTGTAATTTTTTAAAGTTCACAACCAAAGCCATAAAAGGGTCTTTATTGCCTAGTGACTTTAAAAGTAAAGGAATGCCAGGCACAGTGGCTCAACCCTGTAATCCAGCACTTTGGGAAGCCAAGGCGAGAGGATCACGTTGAGTTCAGAGGTTTGAGACCAGCCTGAACAACATGGCAAAACCTCATCTCTACAACATATCAAAAAATTAGCCAGGCGTGGTGGCACACACCTGTAGTTCCAGCTACTTGGAAGGCTCAGACAAAAGGACCTCCTGAGTCCAGCAGGTCGAGACTGTGGTAGTGAGTGATGAGTGTGCCACTGCACTCCAGCCTAGGCGACAGTAAAACTCTGACTTAAAAAATAATAATAATAGGCTGAGCTCGGTGGCTCAGTCTATAATCCCAGGACTTTGGGAGGCTGAGCCTGTGGATTCAAGACCAGTCCGGGCAACTTGGTGAGACCTTGGCTCTACAATAAATTAATAAAAATAAATTAGCCAGGCGCACGCCTTTAGCTGCACTCCAGCCTGGGTGACAGAGTGAGACCCCAACTCAAAATAATAATAATAATAATAGGCCGGGCTCAATGGCTCAGCCTATAATCCCTGCACTTTAGGAAGCCAGGGCAAGTGGACTGCCTGAACCTGCAGGTTTGAGACCAGCCCGGGCAACTTGGCGAGACCTTGTCTCTACGATAAATTTAAAATATTAGCCAGGCATGGTAGCACACACCTGTAGTTCCAGCTACTTGAAAGGCTGAGGAAGAGCCGGGCTCAGTGGCTCAGCCTGTAATCCCGCGCCGTTGGGAGGCTGAGGTGAGTGGATTACCTAAGCCCGCGGGTTCAAGACCTGCCTGGGCAACTTGGCACGACCCTGTCTCCACAATAAATCAAAAATGAGCCGGGCGTGGTAGCATGCGTCTGTAGTTCCAGCTACTTGGAAGGCTGAGGCAGAAGGATCGCCGGAGCCCAGCAGGTCGAGGCTGTGGTGGCCGGGAGCAGCCACTGCACTCTCCAGTCTGGGTGACAGAGTGAGACTCCAACTCAAAAAAAAAAAGAAAGGCTGAGGAGGAAGGATCGCCAGAGCCCAGCAGGTTGACACTGGGGTGACCGTGAGCATGCCACCGCACCCCAGCCTGGGCACTGGGATGAGACTCCAACTCAAAAAATAACAACAACAACAATAACTAATAATAATAATAGGCTGGGCGTGGTAGCTCACGCCTATAATCCCAGCACTTTGGAAGGCCAAGGTGAGAGGACTGCCTGAGCCCAGAGATTCGAGACAAGCCTGGGCAACTTGGTGAGACCTCATCTGTACAATAAATCAGAAAATTAGCCAGGCATGGTGGTGTACGCCTGTAGTCTCAGCCACTTTGAAGGCTAAAGTGAAGGGATCATCTGAGCTCCCAGCAGGTCAAGGCTGCGGTGGCCATGAGTGTGCCACTGTACTCCAGCCTGTGCGATAAAGTGAGACGCCCACTCAAAAAAAAATAATAATAATAGTAATAACAAATAAAAAAATAAAAATACAGGAATGTTGCCTTTCAAAAGTGAGTTTAACTTATTTCTTACTTGAAGTTAATAATTTTCCCATTTCCTCCTCTACCAAAGATCTATGTGGCTGATGCAAATCCCTCCCCCACCACTTCACACTTACCTTTGAATTTAGCAGAGGACCAAAATACCCTGCATTACTCAGAAGCAGCTGATGCTAAATAATGTGGTTTCAAATCTATAGAACACAAGTTGTGATAAATGTTTAACCCATTTGGTTTAAAGCTTAAAAAAAGAAAAAACCAGTGTCCTATCAGAGAGTTACTCAGCTAAATTTTATTGAAGTGTTTTGTGTCTGCCCTTGTAAAATATAAGAAAAAAATGTAAGTCAAAATCAATAGCAATGGGCAAAAAGTAGACTTTTTTTAAAGGAAGGGGTATTAAGTTGCTCCTAAATTCATATAGAAAGGGGCCAAGAAACCCCAGATGAAAGAAATAAGAAAGAAGCTCTATGGTAATTAAGCAGCCAACACACACATGAAAAACTGCTCAGCCTCACTAATCATCAGAGAAATGTAAATCAAAACTACCATAAGATACCACCTAACTCCCATAAGGATGGCCATCGTTAATAAGTCAAAAACCAACAGATGCTGGTGAGGGTGCAAAGAAAAAGGAATGCTTCTACACTGTTGGTGGAAGTACAGGCTAGTTCAGCCTCTATGGAAAGTAGTGCGGCAATTCCTAAAAGAGCTAAAAATTGACCTTCCATATGATCCAGCAATTCCTCTTCTGGGAATACACCCAGAGGAACATAAATCGTTCTACAAAAAAGACATCTGCACACGCATGTTTGCTGCCGCACTGTTCACAATAGCAAAAACATGGAACCAACCCTACTGGCCATGGAAAGTGGACTGGATAAAGAAAATGTGGTATAGATACACGATGGAGTATTACATAGCCATGAAGAACAAAATCATGGACTTTGCAGCAACTTGGTTGGAGCTGGAGACCATCACACTAAGCGACCTATCACAGCAACAGAGATCTAAATGCTGCATTCTCACTCTGGTGGGCCCTGAACACCAGTCACATGAGCACGTGGGAGAGATCAGCAGTCACTGGGCACTGCCAGGGTTGGAGGAGGGAAGAGGGTGTGGCTCACGTGACAACACAAAGGGTACCCGGTCCATCGCCGGAGGAGTGAGAACCAGCAAGAAGCCCAGAATTCACCTGCAGGCAACCCACTCAAGTAGTTAATCCCCACTTTTACCCCACATCTCTTTAAAATAAATTAAAGCCAGGCTTGGTGGCTCTGCCTGTAATCCTGCGCCTTTGGGAGGCTGAGGTGAGTGGATTGCCTGAGCCCACAGGTTCGAGACCCGCCTGGGCAGCGAGACCTCATCTCTACAATAAATCAAAAAATCAGCCGGGCGTGGTAGCACATGGCTGTAATTCCGGCTACTTGGAAGGCTGAGACGGAAGGATCGCCGGAGCCCAGCAGGTCGAGGCTGCGGTGGCCGGGCATGGCCACTGCACTCAAGTCTGGATGACAGAGTGAGACTCCAACTCAAAAAAATTAAAAAATTAAAAAATTAAATTAAATTAAATTAAAAATTTAAAAAGCTGTGGAAGCCGGGCTCAGTGGCTCAGCCTGTAATCCTGCGCTTTGGGAGGCTGAGGTGAGTGGATTGCCTGAGCCCACGGGTTCGAGACCTGCCTGGGCAACTTGGAGAGACCTCATCTCTACAATAAATCAAAAAGTCAGCCGGGCGTGGTAGCACATGGCTGTAATTCCAGCTACTTGGAAGGCTGAGACGGAAGGATCACCGGAGCCCAGCAGGTCGAGGCTGCGGTGGCCGGGCATGGCCACTGCACTCAAGTCTGGATGACAGAGTGAGACTCCAACTCAAAAAAATTAAAAATTAAATTAAATTAAATTAAAAATTTAAAAAGCTGTGGAAGCCGGGCTCAGTGGCTCAGCCTGTAATCCTGCGCTTTGGGAGGCTGAGGTGAGTGGATTGCCTGAGCCCACGGGTTCGAGACCTGCCTGGGCAACTTGGAGACCTCATCTCTACAATAAATCAAAAAGTCAGCCGGGCGTGGTAGCGCATGCCTGTAATTCCAGCTACTCGGAAGGCTGAGGTGGAAGGATCGCCGGAGCCCAGCAGGTCGAGGCTGCAGTGGCCGGGAGTGGCCACTGCACTCCAGTCTGGGCGACGGAGTGAGACTCCAACTCAAAAAAAAAAAAAGCTGTGGCAATCGAAATAGCGTTAATGGTGCACATACAAATAGAATATGGC
The DNA here is from genome assembly GCA_027257055.1 of Cephalopachus bancanus. Lineage (NCBI taxonomy): Eukaryota > Metazoa > Chordata > Mammalia > Primates > Tarsiidae > Cephalopachus > Cephalopachus bancanus. The sequence goes on from JAPVLO010001067.1 coordinate 20,443, forward strand.
ACAGAATGAAGACCAGACTCAGACCCACTCACACGTGGGGAATGGACATGATACGGAGACAGCATCACAGATAAGTGGGGAAAAGGAGGCAGCCAGGCTCGGCGGCTCAGCCTGTCATCCCAGCACTTTGGGAGGCCGAGGTGAGTGGACTGCCTGAGCCCATGGGTTCGAGACCAGCCGGGCAGCTTCATGAGACCTTGTCTCTACAATAAAATAAAAAAATCAGCTGGGCATGGTAGCGCATGCCTGTACTTCTGGTTGCTTGGAAGGCTGAGGTGGAAGAATCGTTGGAGCCCAGCAGGTTGACACTGGGGTGGCCATGAGTGTGCTGCTGCACTCGGTCTGGGCAATGGAGTTAGACTCCAACTCAAAAAGAAAAAATTAGCCAGGCATGGTAGTGCACATCTGTAGTTCCGGCCACTTGGAAGGCTGAGGCAGCAGAAGAATTGCCGGAGCCCAGCAGGTCTGCTCTGGGGTGACCGTGAGCATGCCACTGCACTCTAGTCTGGGTGACAAAGTGCAACTCCAACTCAAAAAAAGGAGTCAATGAATGATATGGGGACGGGGATGGCACATATGGAAGATAAAATTAGCTTTGGAACTCACACCAAACACAAAATAAATTATAAGTAAATTAATCAACAGGCGCAAAGCAAAATTTTAAATCTTTTAGAAGAAAATCTTCATGACTACTTGAAAAAAACACATAAAAGCACATATCATAAAGGTAAAAACTGATAATTACAACTATAACACATTTAAATCTAAAATTCTATATACTACATAAGAAGATCATCACTCCTGAGAGAAGCTATCTGTACCTAACAAAGGATTAGAACTCAATGCATAACCCATCCCCCAAAAAAGGAAAAACTCTACAAATTAATATGGAAAGTACAAAAAGCCCAACAGAAAAAATTGGGCAAAAGATATACAAAGGAAATACAGAGGAGGAAATCCCAATAACCGTTATGAAGAAAGCTCAATCTAGCCGGGCTCGGTGGCTCAGCCTGTAATCCTGCGCCTTTGGGAGACTAAGGTGAGTGGATTGCCTGAGCCCGCGGGTTCGAGACTCGCCTGAGTAACTTGGCAAGACCTTATCTCTACAATAAATGAAAAACTACCTGGGTGTGGTAGCATGTGCCTATAGTTCCAGCTACTTGGAAGGTTGAGGTGGAGGGATCGCTGGAGCCCGGCAGGTCGAGGCTGTGGTGGCCGGGAGAGCCACTGCACTCCAGTCTGGGCGACAGAGTGAGACTCCAACTTAAAAAAAAAAAAGCAAGCTCAATCTTACTAGTAACTGGGGCAAAATGGAAATTAAAACAGTAAGGTTGCTATATGCTTATCATATTGTGGCAGTCAAGGTGTCTGCAACATTAAGTACTGGAGAGGTTGTGAGTAACAAGCCTTCCACACTGCCAACGGGAGTGTAAACGGCACGAGGTAAAAATGAGCACAACGTATCACCCAGCAATTCTACCTCCAGACATGTGACCTAAAGAAACATACACATGCAGGCCGGGCACGGCGGCTCACACCTATAATCCCAGCACTTTGGGAGGCCGAGGTGAGAGAACTGCCTGAACTCAGGGGTTCGAGACCCACCTGAGCAACATGGCAAGACCTTGTCTTACAATAATCAAAAAATAAGCCGGGCATGATAGCATGCGCCTGTGGTTCCAGCTACTGGGAAGGCTGAGGTGGAAGGATCGCCTGAGCCCAGCAGGTCGAGACTGAGGTGGCCATGAGCATGCCACTGCACTCCAGCCTGGGCGACAGAGTGAGACTCTAACTCAAAAAAAAACAAAAAACAAAAAACCAACAACAACTGCACATAAGAGTACAGAAAGCTAACAGGCTTGGGACAGCAAAACTCTGCTTCAGGAGACGGGACCACCAAACGCTTCCCATTGTTTGCTTTGACATGTAGCTGCACACGCGCTGGCCCCAGTTGACAGATGAGCTCCCAATTTTCATCTGAAGGCTGGTTATTCAGCAATGATGTCATTCACTCAAAACATGTTACAAAAGGCTAGGTTCTAGGCAAGGCTAAAAATGTTTCCAGTGTACGGATCCAAGCCTGCCCTAAGCAAGACAAGGGATTAGGTGAGTCTCACCTCTAATGCCTTTTTATGCCTCTTTCAACTCTCCTAAGAGTCCTCTCTCTGAAGTTCCCACTTAACGTCATCTTACTCCCATTTCTTCACAACAGATCGCCTCAGCTAGGTGTAAAGATTTATGAAGATGCCGGGCTCGGTGGCTCAGCCTGTAATCCCAGCGCTTTGGGAGGCTGAGGTGAGTGAATTGCCTGAGCCTGCGGGTTCGAGACCCACCTGGGCAACTTGGCAAGACCTCATCTCTACAATAAATCAAAAAAATTAGCCGGGTGTGGTAGCGCACGCCTGTAGTTCCAGCTACTCGGAAGGCTGAGGCGGAAAGATCGCCGGAGCCCAGCAGTTCGAGGCTGCGGTGGCCGGGAGTGGCCACTGCACTCCAGTCTGGGTGACAGAGTGAGACTCCAACTCAAAAAAAAGAAAAAAAGACTTATGAAGGGAGGGGCAAGGAAGCTCAGGCATGTAATCCCAGGACTCTGGGAGGCCAAGGTGGGAGAACTGTTTGAGCCCAGGAGTTCAAGACCAGCCTGGACAACATGACAAGACCCTGTCTATACAAAAAAAGTTTTTAAATTAGTTGGGTATGGAACATCTATAGTCCCAGCTACTTGGGAGGCTGAGGCAGCAGAATCAATTGAGCCCAGGTGTTGAAGGCAGCAGGGAGCTATGATGGTGCCAATGCAATCCAGCCTGGGCAACAGAGTGAGACTGATTCAAATAAATAAATAAATAAAGACCTATGAAGACAGAGAGTCACTGGCTTTATTTGCATTAATGCATGCACACGTTCAGAAGGGGCTGCTGAGTCTCCCATGAGTGAGAGTCCTGGGTGATCCAGGCACTGTGGAAATTCTCTCTTCCCCTCCTTCCCAGTGGTGGAACGTGGTGGTCATTCTGATGACCCAGATGCTAGATGCTGTACGCTGAATGACATCACACATTTCAGTCTTCAGCCAATGTGCCAGGCGGACTAAATATGGTCCTTTATCAGTCAAAAAAGCAGAGACCAAGCATGCAGGTTGTTAATGCTATCGATGGCAACAGGCCACGATACAGCAAAAAAATATTCAGCTACATATTCAACATAGTACCATGTGCACAATGTGTCAGAATGCCAAAATTAACTACACCAACCAAAAGTAATAATAATTCAAGATGACTTTCCTCCCACAGAAAGGAAACACAGACCCCATTTTAAGAGTACTGTAGCAACAAAAAAATTCTGATACAATTCAATATCAAGAGCTAAAATCTCTCAACAAACTAGGCACAGAAGGACCATACCTCAAAATAAAAAGACCATGTGTGACAAACCCACAGCCAACCGTACCTGACGGGGAGAAGCAGAAAGCTTTTCCTGTAAGAATCAGAACAAGACAAGAGTGCCCACTCACACCCTTCCTATTCAGCCTCTACTGAAAGCCCAGCGGAAGCAATCAGGCAAAAGAAGGAAAGAGAAGGCATCCTATGAGAAAGGAGGGGTCTAGTTCCCCTCTTAGCTGATGACAGGATCTGGCATCTGGATGACATTCTGTAATAACTTAAAGACTTCACCAAAAAACCCTTAGATTTGATCAATGAATTCAGTAAAGTTGCAGGATACAAAATCAATATATGAAAATCAGGAGTGTTTCCATACACCAATAATGATCTAGCCTAGCCAGGTGTGGTGGCTCATGCCTGTAATCTCACCACTTTGGGAGGCGGAGGTGAGAGGATTGCCTGAGCCCACGGGTTGGAGACCACCCTGGGCAACATGGCAAGACTTCATCTCTACAATAAATCAAAAAATTAGTCTTGTGTGGTGGCTTGCACCTGCAGTTTCAGCTACTTGGAAGGCTGAGGCAGAAGATCACTTGAGCCCAGCAGGTCGAAACTGAGGTGGCTGTGAGCATGCCACTGTACTCCAGCCTGGGTGACAGAGTGAGACTCTGAGAAAGAAATCAACAAGGAAATCCCTTTATGATATTCACCAAATAAAGAATATCTAGGAATAAATTTAATCAAGGAGATGAAAGATCTCTACAAGGAAAACTACAAAATACTGATGAAGGAAACTAAAGATGACACAAACAATGGAAAAAAAAACCCATGCCCAATCTACAGAATCAATGCAATCCCTATCAAAAAAACCAATGTCACTCTTCACAAAATTTTTTTTAATCCTAAAATTCATTATGGAACCCCCTTAAAAAAAAAAAAGACCCCCCAAAGCCAAAACAAACCTGAGCAAAAAGAACAAAGTTGCAGGCTGACTTCAAAATAAACAAGGTTGCCAGGCTCGGTGGCTCAGTCTGTAATCCCAGCACTTTGGGAGGCTGAGGTGAGTGGATTGCCTGAGCCCGCGGGTTCGAGACCCGCCTGGGCAACTTGGCGAGACCTTATCTCTACAATAAATCAAAAAAATTAGCCAGGCGTGGTGGCGTATGCCTGTAGTTCCAGCTACTTGGAAGGCTGAGGCGGAAAGATCACCAGAGTCCAGCAGGTTGAGGCTGTGGTGGCCGGGAGCGGCCACTGCACTCCAGTCTGGGCGACAGAGTGAGACTCCAACTCAAAAAAAAATAAAAAATAAAAATAAAAAATGAACAAGTTTACAGTAACCAAAACAGCATGGTACTGGTATGAAAACAGACACACAGACCAGTGGAACAGAATAGAGAACCCAGAAATAAAGCCGCATATTTACAGAACTTACAATGGGAAAAAGCTAGCCTCATCTATAAATGGCACCTGGCCGGGCTCAGTGGCTCAGCCTGTAATCCCAGCACTTTGGGAGGCGAAGGCAAGTGGATTGCCTAAGCCCACAGGTTTGAGATCCACCCAGGCAACTTGGCGAGAGCTCATCCCTACAATAAATCAAAAATTAGTGTGCGCCTGTAGTTCCAACTACTTGGAAGGCTGAGGTGGAAGGATGGGCGGAGCCCAGGAGGCTGAGGTTGTGGTTGCCGGGAGCCCGCCACTGCACTCCAGTCGGAGCAACAAAGTGAGACTCCAACTCAAAAAAATTAATGGCGCCTGAAAACACACAGAAAAAGACTCCCATCTCTCACCACATACAAAGATCAACTCAAGATGGATTCAAGACTTAAACGTAAGATCTGAAACTATAAACATACCAGAAGAAAATCTAGGGAAAACTCTCCAGGACATTGGCCTAGGTGAAGCATTTATGACTGGGACCTCAAAAGCACAGGCAAGCCGGGCTCGGTGGCTCAGCCTGTAATCCTACGCCTTTGGGAGGCTGAGGTGAGTGGATTGCCTGAGCCCGCGGGTTCGAGACCCACCTGGGCAGCGAGACCTCATCTCTACAATAAATCAAAAAATCAGCTGGGCGTGGTAGTGCATACCCGTAATTCCGGCTACTTGGAAGGCTGAGGCAGAAGGATCGCCGGAGCCCAGCAGGTCGAGGCTGCAGTGGCCGGGAGCGGCCACTGCACTCCAGTCTGGGTGACAGAGTGAGACTCCAACTCAAAAAAAAAAAAAAAAAAAAAAAAGCACAGGCAACCGAAACACAAAGACAAATGGGACTTAAACTGAAAAGCTTCTGGACAGCAGAAGCAGCAATCGAGTGAAGAGATAACCTTGGAATGGGAGAAAATGCTTACAAGCTACTCAGTCAACAGGGTGCTAATATCCAGAATCTACCAGGAACTCAAATAACTCAGCAGGAAAAAACAAACAAATAACTCCATTAAAAGTGAGCAAAGGACATGAACGGATTATTTCTCTGCATCCTTGCCAACACGTACCTGGAAAAATGTTCACAACCGGAGAAACGCAAATCAAAACCACAAGACATCATTGTACCCTTTCCGAACAGCTAATATAGTAAAAAGTCAAAAAATAACAGATGTTGGCAAGAATGCAGAAAAAGAGAACTTTTTTTTTTTTAGTTGGAGTCTCCCTATGTGGCCCAGGCTGGAGTGCAGTGGAACACTCACGGCCACTGCAGCCTTGATCTGCTGAGCTCAGGCAATCCTTCCACATCTGCCTCTCAAGTAGCTGGAACTACAGGCACACGCCACCATGCCCAGCTAATTTTTTTATTGTAGAGATGAGATCTCACCAAATTGCCCAGGCTGGTTTCAAACCTGTAGGCTCAGGCAATCCTCTTACCTCAAGCCTCCCAAAGTGCTGGGATTATAGGCGTGAGCCAGCACGCCCAGAAAGAGAACTCTTGAGTGGGAATGTAAACCAGCCACTAAGGAAAAAAGAACAGTCACTCAACCCAGCAACCCACGACTGTTTTACCTACCCGAAGGAAAGGAAAGGCGCCTGTCAAGAGGGAGGCCTGAGCCCCATGTTCATAGCAGCACACCCACAGCAGCCAAGACATGGACTCAACCTGGGTCCATCGCAGATGAACGGGTGAAGAAAACGTGATCTACACGTGACAGGACCTTGTGCAGCCATGAAGAAGAGTGGGGTCATGTCCTCTGCCTCAGCCCGGGTGGAGGCCAGAATCTTAAGTGAAACGGTCAGGCCTCGCATGCTCTCACGCTTATATAGGAGCTAGAACAACTGAACACGGAGGCAGAGAGTGAAAAAATAGATAACAAAGGCTGGGAAGGGTAAAGGGGGAGAATGAAGAGAACGGGGTTAAAGATACAAACACACAGTGAGGCAGTATTTGACAGCAGGGTAGTCGACTACACATTAGCAAATGGGTTGGGCCCAGTGAATGACACCTGTAACTCCAGCACGTTGGGAGGCAGAGGTGAGAGAACTGCCTGAGTCCAGGTGTTCCAGACCAGCCTGGGCAACTTGGCCAGACCCCGTCTCTACAATAAATCAAACAAATTAGCCGGGCATGGTGGCGTGCACCTGTGGTTCCAGCTACTCGGAAGGTTGTGGTGGAAGGATCGCTGGAGCCCAGCAGGTCGAGGCTGCGGTGGCCGTGAGTGTGCTGCTGCACTCCAGCCTGGGAGACAGAGTGAGATTCAAGTCAAAAAATCAATCAATTAATTAATTAATTAATAAAACAATTGTGAACTGGACACAGTGGCTTCCACCTGTCATCCTAGCACTGTGGGAGGCCACGATAAGAGGATTGCTTGAGCCCAGGAGTTCAAAACCAGCCTGTGCAACACAGCAAGACCCCATTTCTGCAAAAATAAAAATAAAAATATTGGCCGGGCTCGGTGGCTCCCAGCACTTTGGGAGGCCGAGGTGAGTGGATTGCCTAAGCCCGCGGGCTTGAGACCCACCAGTGCAACTTGGGGAGACCTCGTCTCTACAATATATATCAAAAATTAGCCAGGCGTGGTAGTGCGCGCCTGTAATTCCAGCTACTTGGAAGGCGGAGGCGGAAGGATCCCTGGAGCTCAGTAGGTCGAGGCTGCGGTGGCCAGAAGTGTGCCACTGCACTCCAGTCTGGGCGACAGAGTGAGACTCCAACTCAAAAAATAAAAATAAAAATAAAAATAAAAAATAAAAATATTAGCCAGGCGTAGTGGTGCCCTCACTTACAGTCCCAGCTACTCAGGAGGCTGAGGTAGAAGGATCACCTGAGCACAGGAGGTCGCGGTCCCGGTGAGCTGTGCATGTGCCACTGCACTCCAGCCTGGGCAACAGAGTGAGACCCCAACTCAAAAAATAAAATAATAAAACAATACCTAAAATGAGGACAGCTGATTATAAAAGAACATGGGAGTTTTAACTGACTACAAGCTCAGTAAGAGCCAAGAATATGATTTCCCGCAGGAAACAACTAACAAGTTTAGCCTGTATTAATAACAGCAGTGTCCAGCTCAAGAGAATAATGGTTCAAACACATTCTCACCCGATCACTACGCTCCACCCAACACATTTTAGAAGCCAGGCTGACACAACAGACCACATTCAGAAGAAGGCAGCCTTGTGGACATGGAACCTGCTGGAATCAGGGATATGTCACTTGCAATATGGGAGGTCTGAGGAGCCGTGTAACCGGTCTCCAAGCTTCTGAGAAGCTAGCACCGGAAAAAAAGAATTTGTTTACTTCCACAGAGCTTTCAACAGCAGAAATCATATCTGTGTGTAAAAGGTGCAAGAAACGCCATTAAAAAAAAGACCTAGCTGGGTGCAGTGGCTCGTGTCTGTCATCTCAGTACTTTGGGAGGCAGAGGCAGGAGTGCCTGACTCCAGGGGTTCGAGACCAAACTCACCGACTTGGTGAGACCACTTCTTTAAAAGCTGGGAGTGGTGGTGTGCACCTGTGGTTCCAGCTACTTACTTAGAAGGCTGAGGCAGAAAGATCACCTGAGCCCAGCAGGTTGAGGCTGAGGTGGCCGTAAACATGCCACTGCACTCCAGCCTGGGCAACAGAGTAAGACTCCAACTCAAATAAAGAAATAAGCAAGCAAGCCAGGTGTGGTGGCACATGCCCATACTTCCAGCTACCTGGGAGGTTGAGGAGAAAGGATTGCCTGAGCCCAAGATGTTAAGGCTACGGTGTGCCGGGATCGTGTCACTGCACTCCAGCCTGGCCGACAGAGTGAGACCCCAATTCCAAAAGGAGACATAACAGAGCTGCAGGGCGTTCGAATGAGCAAGCTTGAGGGTCACACACCCTCACCCCCAGTGTATTCAGATACTGGATTCATTTTCAACAACAGGGTGCTGAGCTGAAATCTCAGGAGACATGAGGCGGAGTGATCACGAGCACTGTACAGCGTTCTCTGCTCTCCCAGCAGGCGGAGTCTAGCAGTCCAGGCAAATAACAACATGAACACAGTCAGGAGGATGAAAAGATGACTCTCCAGACAAGTCTCCAGAGCATCTGATGCGGGTCAGACAAGCATCCCTGGAACAGCTGAGTCACAGCCGGGCAGGAGGGGAATGGCAGGAGCACGGCACTACATAGAGGGAAGCCCCCCTCTATGTGGCGAGATGCAGGGCCAAGGAGCCCAGAGCTTACATGGGACCCACCTGAGCAGAGAGGGAGGCGCAGAGGGAAGGAGGCAGAACCCCAGGAGCCTGAAGGGTCCGCAAGGCTCTTGGGGGGGGGGCACAGGCTCTGCTAAGGAGGGGGCAAAGCCAGGACGTGAGAAAAGGCCAGACAGGCCATGTGCTGCAGACCACCCAGGGGTCTCACATTGTCTAGACCCAGTGCAACAGCAGGGTGGAAGGAAGGGGAAGGATGCGGGAGGAAGGGTGGGCAAATGGAGATCTTCAGGTCAAGGCCATGGACCCATGAACTTGGGGGGGGGGAGCTTGGGCACAGCTGAAGCAACAACGCCCCCAAGCCATGTTCTCTGGCCCTAATTAGATCCTTTATGAGTGAGGCATGGGGGTCAGAACTTAGTGGTTAATTTTACTGGGGGACACAGGGAAAGAGAGACAAGGTGACCACAGCCCCCCCCCAGGTTTCCAGCCTGTAAGACAGAGGGAAGGCGGGACAGGGAACGGGAAGAATGCACATGGATCCTGGTAGCAACAGTCTGACTCATCATTTTTCAGCTTCACCATGTGTGAGAGTGACAGGAAGACATGAATGTCAGCAGGAACCATGTGTATGGCACCCACAGAGCCACCCCGCTCTCCACCATCAGGATGGTTCAACACCCCGGAGACACCCAAGGTGCTGTCATGACACAGGCTTTGTGTCCGGCCGTCCTGCCCAGGTGAAGTGCCCCAAGCACGCTGAGGGTGGGCCAGCCAGGCCACGGCATCGGTGGGCAGTTGTCCTAACATATTTCCAACTCCCGATGGTATATGAGGACACTGCCCTGGCAAAGCCCAGGTTCATCTGTACTCGGTGGGGGGCTAAGAGCCTGGTGGGGCTGGAAGAGGCTGAGTAGAGGTATGTTGGGGTGTGAACATGAAGCCTCCCTGGGGCTTGGTGAGGGCTCTCTTGTGCTTTAAGCTGGCCTGGTTTTTGCAGACTCACCCTGCCCTGCTACCCGGCACCTGGCACTCTCTCTGCTGCGCAGTCTCTTCCGAGCTGGTGGCCACAGCCATCCCTGGGCCAGTGCTTCCCGGCGTTTCCCCCTTGTCCAGACCTGCCCTCTGAGCTCCATGGGAGGGACCACCTTCCATGGGAGGGGGAGCGTCCTCCATGAGGGGGAGGAGGGTTCTCCATAGGGGAGGAGAGTCCTCCATGGGGAGAAGAAGCGTCCTCCACGGGGGGGAGCGCCCTTCATGAGGGGGGACCATGTCAAACGCCGAAGTCAAGGATGGAAAACCCAGTTAGGTTTAGGGACACCTGCCAGCGGGATGAGAGGGCGGAAGTCAGACTGCAACGAGGGGGGCACAAATGGAGACGCAACGCAGACCACTCGTCCAACTCTCCTGCTGTCACATGGGGAGAGCGCGGGTGTCGGCGGAGGGGGGAGGGCTTCTCCCTGGATGGGAGGAGGAGCAGGTGCATCCGCGGGAGCCGGGTTCCTGGTGGGGGGAAGAAGGCTGGAATACTGAGCTACGAGGGAGGGGAGGCCGAGGGAGAAGAGAGGGGAGGCCAAGCCAGCGCCCTCCCGGGTTCCTCGCGGCCCTGGAGCCTCCCGACCCGCAGCCCCGCAGCCCCTCCGACGCGGCGCCGGCCCCCGCGCGCGCGTCTACGCCTGTGACCCCGGCCCGCGGAGGCACACGGATCGTCGAGCGCGGCGTTGGGCCCCTGGGACGCGGTCCGTGGCCCGGGGCTTGGGGTGCTCGCTCCGCCCCGGCCCCGCGCCCGGGACCCGACGGCCACGGGAAGCAGCCAGACCTCAGGCCCGAGGCGACGGCGACCCCGAGTCCGGCGCTGCGCCCAGCCCGCCGGCCCGCAGCCCCACCCTGGGGGCGCCCGCACCCGCCCCCGGGCGCCGCGAACCCGCGAGGAGGCCGTCGCGGGCCCCGCGCGCCCACCCCGGAACGCGGCGGCGGCGGGCGCCCGCAATGATGAGGCGCCACCTCGCGCGCCCCGCCGCCCGGAGGAGACGGCGGGCGGAGTCGCCGGCGCGAGGGCTCCCGCGGGGGGCAGCCCGGCCCGCGCCGCTCCCTCCCTGCGCTGCCCCCGCCGCGGGAGCGCCCGCGCCCCGCGCCCGCCGGCCCGGCGCTCACCCGGCCCGCCATCTTCGCCGACGCGTCCTCCGCTGCAGCCCTGCGCCCGGCAGAGCCCGCCCCCGCCGCACGCGCATGCGCGCACCGCCGTGAGGCCCGCGCGCTCGCGCGCGCTCGCGCTCGCTCGCGGCCGGCGGCGGACGCGCGCGCGGGGCGGCCGGCGGGGCGCGGCGCCATCTTGGCCTGGGGCTTCGCGCCGCCCGCCGCTCGCCGGGGTCTGCGGCCCGCCCCCCGGGAAGAGGCCCGGCTCCCCGCGGCGCGCAGCCTCCGGCCCCCGTGGGCGCCCGGCCCCCCAGCCGCGGGCTCAATGCGGCCGTCTGGGGTCCCGCGTGTTCCCCGCATCTGACCGTCAACGCGACCTCGGAGCCGCGTCTTTCTGCCAGACCTTCACGACGGAGGCAGCTCGTGTCGCCACCCCCTTCCCGGCCCGCGTCCCTTTAGACACGGCGACGCCGGGGACCCGAGAAACGTGGCGTCAACTTAGTTCACGCTTTTTGCCTCGGCAGAGCCATTTTCGCTCGGAGCTCTTCGGGTCCCTTTGCGGCCGATAAATCGGGTTCGAATCCAGGGACGCCAGGTCCCTCTGAAACGGTTCTCCCCCATACCCCGGGCTTCGGGCCTCGCAGTCCACTCTTTTTTTTTTTTTTTGAGTTGGAGTCTCACTTTGTTACCCAGGCTGTAGTGCACCGACAGGCTCCCGGCCACCGCAGCCTCGACCTGCTGGGCACAGGCGATCCTTCCGCCTCAGCTTTCCAAGGAGCTGGAACCACAGGCACGCACCACCACGCCTGGCTAATTTTTTTTTTTAATTGTAGAGACGAAGTCTTGCCAAGTTGCCCAGGCTGGTCTGGAATCCCTCCCTGGACTCAGGTTAATTCTCTAACCTCCACCTCCCAAAGTGCTAGGTGACAGGTGTGAGCTATCACGCCTGGCTTTGCATTGTATATTTAGATAGAGGTTGCAGGTAGAAATGCCTTCCATCTCTCCAGCCAGGAGGAACATTTATCCTGCTAGAAGGAAGTGCCCACAGGGGAGTCCCCAGTGGGTCAGCTGGCATACATATCTGCCCATGATAAGAGGCCCTTAAACCCTGGCAAAAGCAGTAAAAATTGAACAGGTCCCTGAGCACCGCACTGCAGGGTCAACCGGAGAAACCTCAGGCAGACGTGCTCTGGTCCTCAAGGTGCTGAGGAGGCACAGGGGAGGGGAGGGCGGGTCCACTCCCTGCATCCCCCTCCTGCCTTGCTCTGACGTTCCCCTCATAAAACTCTCCATATATTTGTGTGTGTGTGTGTGTGTGTGTTAAATTTATACATAATATATACAAGGCATGGATGCGTTTGTATCTACATGATTGTCATAGTTTAGCAATCGGATGCCACGGGGCAGGGACTTTGTTTCACATGCAGGCTTGATGCAGGTCTTGGGGAAATGATCAATGAATGCTCTTGGGATGTGAGGGGTGGAGGGACAATTTCTCGTCATCGTCAGCTCCAACCTTCCTTCTGCAGGTACAAACAGTGGCAGATAAAAGTCTTATCTTTGCTAGTTTACCTTTTTTTGAGGTTATGATGACTCCATTCAAGCAAACAACCTTCATAGTTGCTGGAAAAACAGCTCTAAGCTGGGCATGGTGGCTCATGCCTGTAAACCCAGCACTTGGAGAGGCCAAGGTGGGAGCACTGCCAGAGACCAGGCATTTGAGACCAGCCAGGGCAACATAGTGAGACCCAGTCTCTACAAAAAAATATATTTTAAGTTAGCCAGGTGTGGTGGCATATGCCTGAAGTCCCTGTTACTTGGGAGACTGAGACAGGAGGACAGCTTGAGCCCAGGAGTTGGAGGTTGCAGTGAGCTATGATCATGCCACTTTACGCCAGCCTAGACAACACAGTGATACCCTGTCTTCACCTTGGAAGTCAGTAGGACAACAATATATCATTTGTACTAGATGAAATAAAAATGCTAGCAAATATCTGGAATAAAATAACAGTAATCAGATAGATGAAAATTAAGCTAACATGATATCTTTCTTTCTTCCTTTTTTTTTTTTTTGAGTGAGTGTCTCGCTTTGCCACCCAGGCTGGAGTGCAGTGGCACGATCACGGCTCACTACGCCTCAACTTGCTGGGCTCAGGCAATCCTTCTGCCTCAGCATCCCGAGCAGCTGGGACTACAGGCACACATGACCATACCTGGCTTTTTTTTTTTTTGGTAGAGTCGAGGTCTTACTATATTGCCCAGGCTGTTCTCAAACTCCTGGACTCACAATCCTCCTGCCTCAGCCTCCCAAAGTGCTGGAATGTACAGGTGTGTGCCACCCTGCCCAGTCATGGTGTCTATACATTCTATGGGTTTGGACAAATGTCCAGCGACATGAGTCCACCGTCACAGCATCACACAGAAGACTTCCACTGCCCTAAAAGTCCTCCATGCTCTGCCTGCGCATCTTCCCTCCCCCCAGCCCCCTGAAGGTGCTGATCTTTTTACCCTCTCCATAGCTTTGTGTTTTCCAGAATGTTGTGGCGTTGGAATCATACCACATGGAACCTTTTCAGACAGGCTTCTTTCACTTAGAAACACGCATTTCAGGTTCCTCGATACCTTTTCATGGCCTGATAGCTCATTTGTCTTTTGATTTTTTGAGTTGGAGTCTCACTCGGTCACCCAGACTGAAGTGCAGTGGCTGCTCCCGGCCACCGCAGCCTTGACCTGCTGGGCTCAGGCGATCCTTCCACCTCAGCCTTCCAAGAAGCTGGAAACACAGGTGCGTGCCACAACTGGCTAATTTTTGATATATTGTAGAGACAAGGTCTCACCATGTTGCCCAGGCGGGTCTCAAACCCGCAGGCTCAGGCAATTCTCTGACCTCGGCCTCCCAAAGTGCTGGGATTATAGGCATGAGTCACCGCCCCTGGCCCTCATTTGTTTTTAGGGCTGAGTAAGAGGCCCCTGTGTGGATGCACCCGGTTTTATTTATTTGTTTATTTATTTTTGAGTCAGAGTCTCACTCTGTCGCCCAGGCTGGAGTGCAGTGGCACTCTCGCGGTTACTGCAGCCTGGACCTGCTGGGCTCAGGTGATCCTTCCACCTCAGCCTTCCAAGTAGCTGGAACCACAGGTGTGAGCCACCATACCCAGCTAATTTTTTGATTTCTTGTAGAGATGAGATCTCACCATGTTTCCCAGGCTGGTCTTAAACCCCTGGACTCAGGCAATTCTCTTGCCTTGGCCTCCAAAAGTGCTGGGACTTCAGGCTTGAACCACTGTGCCCAGCCTACACCTGGTTTTATTATCTGCGCCCCACTGAAGGATTTGCCACTTTCAAGCTTTGGCGAGTATGAATAAGGAACTTTCACTGACCGTGTGTGGGTCTTTGTGTGGACACATTTTACTAATGCCCACCTCTTACTCAACTCCTTTGGGTGGGTGCATGTTTAATTTTGTAAGAGGCCACCAGACTGTCTTCCAAAGGGCTATTCCATTTTGCTTTCCCACCAGCAAAGAATGAGTTTCTACTGCTCCACAAAAACTTACTTTTTAAAAAAGAACTCAGCCGGGCTCGGTGGCTCAGCCTGTAATCCCAGGCTTTGGGAGGCTGAGGTGAGTGGAATGCCTGAGCCCGCGGGTTCGAGACCCGCCTGGGCAACTTGGCGAGACCTCATCTCTACAATAAATCAAAAAATTAGCCGGACGTGGTAGCGCGCGCCTGTAGTTCCAGCTACTCGGAAGGCTGAGGCGGAAGGATCACCGGAGCCCAGCAGGTCGAGGCTGCGGTGGCCGGGGGCGGCCACTGCACTCCAGTCTGGGAGACAGAGTGAGACTCCAACTCAAAAAAAAAAAAACAAAAAAACTCACCAGATGATGAAGCAAGCATGCTTTCACTTGGCCAATGGGAATGTCAATTGGTAGAAGTATTCAGAAGACAAGTTGGCAATGTATCAGGGTCTCCCGCTCCTTCAGGTTTTGACCCAGTGATTCCAATTCTGAAATGCTTTTCTAAAAAAATAGCAATGAATGCAGGAAGGAAAGAAAGTTTCTTGCTGTAACATTATTCATGATAGAAAAACTTAGAGTCACCTAAATTGTAAGCTATATGAAGGTCATTAAATAAACTGGGGTGCGCCTATATGTTGGAAGGTCATGCAGCTACCAACATGACATCAAAGAAAAATGTTAAATAATGTGGAAAACGCTTAAAATAGAAGTGGCAAAAGACAAAGTTGTATGTATTTATAATTTGGACTATGGAGAAATGGCATGGCAAAAATGACTGAAAGGTAATCAACTGAAGTGGTGACCATGATCATCTTTGGATGGGAGGATGAGGGGTAATTATTCCTCCTCCTCCACCCATTTGTTTCCTCCTCTCCCTTCTCTCTGATGGGGGAATGTCTTTTTTCCCATGGTCTTTGTGTATGTGTGTGTGTGTTGGAGTGTCAGTCACCCAGGCTGGAGTGCAGTGGCATGGGCATGCTCATGGCCACCACAGCCTCAACCTGCTGGGCTCCGGTGATCCTTTTGCCTCAGCCTTCCAAGTAGCTGGAACCACAGGTGTGAGCCACCATACCCAGTTAATTTTTTTATTTCTTTTTTTTTTTTTGGAGTCAGCCAGACTGGAATACTCTGTCGCCCAAACTGGAGTACATTGGCACACTCCTGGCCACCGCAGCGACCCACTGGGCTCCGGCGATCCTTCAGCCTCAGCCTTCCAAGTAACCAGAACTACAGGCGTGCGCTACCACACCCGGCTAATTTTTTTGATTTATTGTAGAGATGAGGTCTTGCCAAGTTGCCCAGGCAGGTCTTGAACCCGTGGGCTCAGGCAATCCACTCACCTCGGCCTCCTGAAGCGCTGGGATTACAGGCTGAGCCACCGAGCTCAGCCAATTTTTTTATTTCTTGTCAAGGCGAGGTCTCACCATGTTTCCCAGGCTGGTCTTGAACCCCTGGACTCAGGCAATCCTCTCGCCTCGGCCTCCCAAAGTGCTGGGATTGCAGGCTTGAGGAACTGTGCCCAGCCCTTCACCTGTTCTTTAACAAATGACCATGTATATATACTTTTTGAATTGGGGGTTCTCACTCTGTTGCCCAGGCTGGAGTGCAGTGGCATCATCATGGCTCACTGTGGTCTCGACCTCTTGGGCTCAGGCAATCCTTCCACCTCAGCCTCCCAAGCAGCTGGGACTACAGGCATGTGCCACCACACTGGGCTAATCTTTTTAATTTTTTTGCAGAGACAATGTCTTGCTATGTTGCCCAGGCTGGTCTCAAACTCATGGCCTCAAGTGATCCTCCAGCATTGGCCTCCCAAACTGCTGGGATTACAGGCGTGAGCCACCATCCCCTGCCTTATAACTTTTATAGTCAGAAAAAATATACTTTAAGTTTTAAGGAGTCATGTAGAAAACCTTCCCATATGTCCTTATATCTACCTCACATAGCCTCACTGTAGTCCGAAGAGTAAGGGCAGGGCTATAACCATAAGAGTTCAACTTTCCCAAGTGTCTGAGACACTGGAGAGTTTAATATTCTAAAGAGTTTAAAGCCGGGTGCGGTGGCTCACACCTGTAATCCCAGCACTTTGGGAGACGAGAGGATTACCTGAGTCCATGGGTTCAAGACCAGCCTGGGTAATTTGGCGAGACCTTGACTTTACAATTAAAAAAAATTAGCTGGGCATGGTGGCTCATGAAGGCTGAGGCAGAAGGATCGCCTGAGCCCAGCAGGTCGAGGCTGCAAAGGCCATGAGCATGCCAGTGCACTCCAGACTGGGTGACCGAGTGAGACTCTAACTCAAAATAAATAAATAAATAAAATAAAGAATCTAATATTCGCAGAGCAGAGAATGAGGACCCAGAGGCTTGGGTACAGGACTTTTTTTTTTTTTTTTGAGTTGGAGTCTCACTCTGTCGCCCACTCCCGGCCTCTGCAGCCTCGACCTGCTGGGCTCCGGTGATCCTTCCCCCTCAGCCTTCCACGTAGCTGGAACTACAGGGGCGCGCTACCACGCCTGATTAATTTTTTTATCTTATTGTAGAGGTGAGGTCTCACCTGCCCAGGCGGGTCTCGAACCCACAGGCTCAGGCAATCCACTCACCTCAGCCTCCCAAAGGCGCAGGATTACAGGCTGAACCACCAAGCCCGGCTTGGGTACAGGACTTTTAAGGGTTCTCTGGACGAGAGCTGATGTGTGGAGATCACTGATTGCTCAAGATGCGTGCTGTGGGCTGGTCTCGGTGGCTCAGCCTGTCACCCAGCACTTTGGGAGGTGGAGGTGGGTGGATTACCTGAGCCCGTGGGTTCAAGACCAGCCTGGGCAACTTGGCAAGACCTCATCTCTATATTAGATAAAAAAAATTAGCCAGGCGTGGTAGCACATACCTGTGGCTCTGGCTACTTGGAAGGCTGAGGTGGAAGGATCACTGGAGGTGGGGTAGCCGTGAGTGTGCCGCTGCACTCCAGCCTGGCCAATGGAATGAGATTTCAACTCAAAAAAAAAAAAAAGTGTGGGGTGAAGCCCCTATGGGAAAGGAAGAAACCACATGCTTGTGTTGAGTGGGTGTCTTGGAGAAGGGTCTTCACCCTGGCTGACATCAGCCTTGCTGTTAGGATTCAGGATCTGAATATCGCCCCCAAGCAATGCTTGAGCAAAATGGTCTTAGGATTCTAGCGTCAGAGATTGCATCTATGGGAGCAAAGGGGAGCAGGTGGCAGGCGGTTAGTATGGCACATGACTCTGCTTCACTGGCTGCTGCAGGGACATGGGGTACCCTGGGTGAGGTCTACCATAATCCTGTCTGGAGCCTGGTTTATAATCCTCCTTAACCCTGCAAGGGCAACCACAGCACTGCCTTTGACGAAAAAGATTAAGGATCAGACAGATCCAGGCTTGAATCTCCGCCACACTACCTAATTTTTCTCTTTGTAAAATGGGGAATCGTGGTAACAGTTTCTAACTCACTGGGCGTTAAGGTCATGCAGGTAAACTCCTTGATAGAGTTCCTGGCACATATGATAGTTGATCAGGTGTGAGTTATTCCAGTGTCACAGCTTTTTAAAGAATTTGTCTAACAGATTTTCTGGTTTTCATCAGAAGACTCTATAAAAGAAAAAAACACACTCCCTTCTGGGAATAATCCCAGAGGAACTCAAATCATTCTACAAAAAGAATACCTGCACACACATGTTTAATGCAGCTGTATTCACGATAGAAAAAACATGGAACCAACTGTGCTGCCCATCGAAAGCAGACTGGATAAAAAAAGATGTGGTACATATACACAATGGAATACTAGGCAGCCATAAAGGACAAAATTATGAACTCTGCAGCAACTTGGATGGATTTAGAGTCTGTCATACTCAGTGATCTATCACAGAAACAAAGAACTGAATACCACAAGCTCTCACGCATAAGCGGACCCCGAAAAATAATCATAATACTCTAAGAAAGCGATTGGCAGTTGTGGGAAACAAACCCCGGGGGGGGGGCAACACACACTTCATCAATAAGGGCACCTGATCTCAGACCATTTGTATACCTAACCCTGAATTGTACCTCACCCCTTTAACATTAAAAATTAAAAACAAACAAACAAAAAAGGTTGCAAATGCCTGTGAGTGTCACATCCCGGACACAATCAGCGTAGCATTTCTTTTATTAAAAAATTTTAAAGATGTGGGGTACAGTTTCGGATCAGGTATACAAGCAGTCATCACACGGGTAAGTCTGGGCCTCCCCACTCCACCTGGTTCGAGACCAGGTGCCCTCACTAGTGAAGTGTGTCACCACTCCCCCCTGCCAGCTCCCCACCCCACAGGCAGTTTCCCGCGACGGCCCCTCCCTTTCCTACGGCCTTTCACGGTTCAGGGTCCGCGAATGCGGGAGAACACGCGGCACCGGTTCTTTGTGTGACAGGCCACCGAGTGCCACGTCGGTCACCTCCGTCGCCGAGAAGGTGGGCGTGTAGGGCCCGAGCCCTCCGGGGCGCGGGCGGCGGCGTGCCCAGCTGCGGACGGCGCGCCCGGGAGCAGCTCCGGGCCGGAGGGAAACGCTCCGTGCGCCCAGCTGCGCCGTCGGAGTCCGGGCATTGCGGCGCTCGGCGCCGCTCCGGGCCGGCGTCGGCGCCCCTTGTCGCCGCGGGAACCTTCCGCGAAGGTCACCGCGCCCTCGGCCCCGCCCACACCCGCTCCGGGCCGCGGCGAGCGCTCCCGGCGGATCGGCCACGCGAATGGCAACCTTTTCCTTCTCTGACTGGGCACGGGGAAAGGGGCGGGGCCCGTGGGCGTGTCCCGTCGGCCGTGGTGAACTGTCATTGGAGGATGAACCCGGCATCCGGAGCCTCGTGCCGTGCCTAGGTGGCGGGGGACGAGCCTCCTCCCGCCCAGACCCCTATTGTTCTTTTCATTGGCCGGCTGTGTCGTCACTCACAGAACTTCTAGCTCATTGGTGCAAATCCTCCAAGAGGCTGGGTGTGATTGGTTAGCTTCTGCTCCCGCCCTCGCGCTGGTCGCTGTTTGCCGCGCCGAGGGGGATGCGCAAAGGCGGAGGAGTGGGCGGCGGAGTCTGTCCTCTGCGCCGGCTGCAGGGGAGGGACGGTTGCCTCCAAGGCCAGGCGGGAGCTTGGGCCGCGGCCGCGGCGGCCTGCGGACGGGCGTTGGGCCCCGCTGCTCCTTCTGCGCCCTCTCTAGGGCGGGGCAGCGGAGAGCCCGCAGGGGCGCGGTGGGTTCTGCCGCAGGTCGCGAGGGAGCGTCCTGACGGCCCGCGCAAAAAGGGCACCCGACGGCTTCTTCCTCCGCGCACGCTCGCCTCGGCCGCCGCGCTCGCCCGTGCCCCTGGAGCCTCGCCCCTGGAGCCTCACCGTTGTTTCTCCCTGATGGACAGATGGGCATGTGGTGCTTGGGGGGCAGGGGCCGAACGTTCCCAAGAGGCCTCACTCCAGAGGGTCCCCAGCGGCGCGGGGGAGTCTGGACCATGGGCGCCGGGGCACAGGGGCAGGAAGGAGAGGAAAGAAGCAAGAGGCAGTGCGCGAATGAGCCTAGGCCCTGGGCTGGGGGGTGGGCGCTACCAGTCTCCAGAGGTGTCCAAGCCGGAGGCGTCTTCCCTACCCCGGCTGCGCGTTAGGGTTTCCTCACTGGCGAGGTTGGTCTTTTTTTCGGAAACCGATGAAAGGAGTCTGGGTGAAAAGACAGTAGATGATTTGTTTCCATAAAATGGAAAGACGTCTGCGAACATGACCTAGAGCCCGTAGTAGGAAGCAGAGGTGGCCAAAAACTCGTTAGAAAGGGAGGAGTGGCGAGCACCTGTAATCCCAGCATTTGGGAGGCAGAGGCGACAGGATTGCCTGAGTCTGCGGGTTTGAGACCAACCTGGGCAACTTGGCAAGACCTCGTCTCTGTAATACATCAAAAAAATTAGCCGGGCGTGGTGGCGCACGCCTGTAGTTCCAGGTACTTGGAAGGCCGGGGCGGAAGGCTCGCTTGAGCAGGTCGAGGATGGGCGACAGAGTGAGACTCCGACTCAAAAAAAAAAAAAAAAAGGAAAATAAATCACCATTTCTGCAACAAGGATGTGTGTCTTTTTCTTTCCGACGATCTTTACAGGGGTTAGAGGTGCAGACACAGGACGTCTTTAATCAGAATGTCAAACTCACACAGCAAGTAGGCTGATGTGTTCAAAGAAAAAAGACTGCAGAGTAGGTTTCTGTAAAGCTAGTCTGACTTCACTCTTGCCTTCCTTTCTACAAAGAAGACCCCCCAGAACATCAGAATTGCCTTTTGGAGGGCAGGGTCCTTGTAGCACAGTCTTCCCCTGCTCGAAAAGTGTTCTGGGAACCCATCGGCTCTAGTGAACCCGCCAGGGTTGCTGTGAGAGGCTGTGTTTGGCTTCAGTGAATTCAATATTTTGGAGAGTCTTTCAACACATTTGCCCATTTCATGAGGGGGGATCTAGCAGCGCACCTGCCCACACCATGCAGAGTGTTCAGTAGGTTTTGACCAAAACAGCAGGAACCCTGTGCCCCACCCTCCCTATTCACCCAATCTCACCCTGAATGACTTATTTTTATTTCCCTGGATGAAAAAAGTCCTCAAAGGGAAACATTTTGTGAGTGTAAAAGAGGTAAAACAAAAAATGGCAGAAGCTCCAAAAGGCATCAAAACAGATGAATTCAAAAACTGTTTTGGAGCCGGGCTCGGTGGCTCAGCCTGTAATCCTGTGCCTTTGGGAGGCTGAGGTGAGTGGATTGCCTGAGCCGGCGGGTTCGAGACCCGCCTGGGCAGCGAGACCTCATCTCTACAATAAATCAAAAAATCAGCCGGGCGTGGTAGCGCATGCCTGTAATTCTGGCTACTTGGAAGGCTGAGGCCGAATGATCGCTGGAGCCCAGCAGGTCGAGGCTGCGTGGCCGGGAGCGGCCACTGCACTCTAGTCTGGGCGACAGAGTGAGACTCCAACTCAAAAAAAAAAAAAAAAGGGCTAAAAACTGGTTGGGAGTCAGGTGACCGTGACCCCAGAACCCCGGATGTGGGGGCATCTCCTCAAATCTCTGCCCAGTGAGGTCTTCCTTAGCAGCCACGTTTCCCAATACCAAATTTCCTCGCCTCTGAAATTCCTTAGGTTCTTTCTGAGCCCTTCGTGAGTTCTCATTTCCAGAGGGTTCGGGGGAGGAGTGGACAGGTTTGCTGTGGCACCGCTTCTGTAGGGAGGGTGACCAAAGCCGGCCTCCAGGGTGGCAGCAGTGAAGTCGTACACACAGGCCCGTTGGAGGCTGTCGTGGGAGATGGAATTTTCTGGCCAAGCATCGAAAGTCTTAGCCGGGTTTTCCTTTGAAAATAAGGTGCAGCCCTCATGGACCACACTGGCCTTCAGACCGTCGCCCTTCTTCAGGAACCCAGCGCTAACGGAGACTTGTATTTTCTGTGTGTTGCTTTTCTGTCACTGCACAGCACGAGTAACTGGCTTGCTTTCCCTTCATTTGTGTTACAGGATTCAGTGACAATGGGAAACGTTTTTGAAAAGCTGTTTAAAAGTCTATTTGAGAGAAAAAGAGATGAGGATTTTTGTTTTGGGTTTTTGGGTTTTTTTTTTTTAGTGGAGTCTCACTCTGTCCTCCAGGCTGGAGTGCAGTGGCATGCTCACGGCCACCACAGCCTCGACCTGCTGGTCTCAGGGGATCCTTCCACCTCAGCCTCCCAAGTAAGTAGAACTACAGGCATGCTCCACCGTGCCCTGCTGATGTTTTGATTTACTGTAGAGAGGAGGTCTCACCAAATTGCCCAGGCAGGTCTCGAACCCCTGGGCTCAGGCGAGCCTCTCGCCTCCACCCTCCAAAGTACTGGGATGACAGACATTAGCCACCGCCCCTGGCTGAGATGTGGATTTTTACATTGGGTTTGGACGCAGCTGGAAAAACCACCATCTTGTATACATCGATGGTGGGAAGACCGAGAGTGTTGGCTCACACCTATCCTCCCAGCAATTTGGGTGGCCGAGGGCAGAATTGCTTGAGCCCAGGAGTTGGAGACCAGTCTGGCAACATAGCAAGATCTTGTCTCTACAAAAAATAAAACAAATTAACCGGGCATGGTGGCATGCGTCTGTGGTCCCAGTTCCTTGGGAGGTTGAGATGGGAGGATCGAAAAAAGAAGCTGGGAGACTGTGACTCCTAGCCTTGCACGGGGCATGTTGACGGCCTGTGGAATTCCAGCTGGCAACTTGTGGGTGTTCACATGCTGCTTCTGTTATATGATATTTCTCGTTGGGAATCTTGCCCACTCCAAGAGCATAAACTTTTTAGGCCAGAACCAGGTGACGTGTCCTTTCCTGACTGCTTGGCAAGCAAGGAAGGAAGGAAGGGAGGGAGGGAGGGTGACAGGGATGAAAGCAGGGAGGCAGTAGTCATGCCCGCCACTCCTCTCCTAGTCTCCCAGCAGCTCCTTGAAGTGGGGAGCCCGGGGAGCCTCTGCAGCCGGCCTCTGCTCCAGCCGCCCTTCCCCAGCAGGGCGTCTCATTGCACCTGCCGAGCGCACTCCCAGTGTTTCAACACGGAGTGTCGTTTCCTTTTTTCACTTGGGCTCCAGCCAGCTACTTGAGCCAGTGTCCCACTAAAGGGGCTGACAGTCTGGCTGCAGGACTCTTCCTGTGAGCTGAGGCTGTGCTCTGTGGGCTCCTGAAGAGATGTGCAAGATGAGTTTTAGTTTACTTTTTTTCTGAGTTGGAGTCTCACTCTGTTGCCCAGGCTGGAGGGCAGTGGCACGCTCACGGCCACTGCAGCCTCGACCTGTTGGGCTCTGGTGATCCTTCTGCCTCAACCTTCCAAGCAGCTGGAACTACAGGCATGCGCCACTATGCCTGGATAATTTTTTTGATTTATTGTAGAGATGAGGTCTCGCCAAGTGGCCCAGACTGGTCTCGAACCCGTGGGCTCAGGCAATCCTCTTGCCTTGGCCTCCCAAAGTGCTGGGATTACAGGCTTGAGTCACCATGCCCGGCTCAGTGCCCCTTCTTGATTAATACATGCTGCCTTGCAATGCCTTCCTTATCACATGCCGAATTCTCACTGACGTGTGTCTTTTTCTGATCAACTGCCTGTTGTATTCATTTGAACTCTGTGGCTTCAGCTGTTACTAGAACTTGGTGATTTATTTATTTATTTATTTGAGTTGGAGTCTCACTCTGTCACCCAGACTGGAGTGCAGTGGCCGCTCCCAGTCACCGCAGTCTCGACCTGCTGGGCTCTGGCGATCCTTCCGCCTCAGCCTTCCGAGTAGCCAGAACTACAGGCACGCACTACCACGCCCGGCTCATTTTTGATTTATTGTAGAGATGAGGTCTCACCAAGTTGCCCAGACGGGTCTCAAATCCGCGGGCTCAGGCAATTCACTCACCTCAGCCTCCCAAAGTGCTGGGATGACAGGCTGAGCCACCGAGCCCGGCTGTGATATCTTTAAAAAGAATTCCTGGCTGGGAACGATGGCTCATGCCTGTCATCCCAGCACTTTGGGGGGCCAAGGCGGGAGGATCACTTGAGGCGGGGAGTTTGAGACCAGCCTGAACAACATAGTGAGACCTCGTTTCTTTTTTTGTTTGTGTTTTTTTGAGAAAGCAGGATTTATTGAGCGGACAGAAAAGCTCCCACAGTGGGAGTGAGACCTCATTCCTACAAAAAAAAAAAAAAATTAGCTGGTCATGCTGGCAAACCTACAGACCCAGCTACTTCGGAGGTTGAGGTGAGAGGATCGCCTGAGCCCAGGAGGTCAAGGCTGTGCTGAGCCATGATTCTGCCACTGCACTCCAACCTGGGTAATAGAAGGAGACCCCAACTAAAAAAAGAGAACCTTCTTTTTTTTTTTGGAGTTGGAGTCTCACTCTGTCGCCCAGACTGGAGTGCAGTATCATGCTCACGGTCACCACAGCCTCGATCTGCTGGGCTCCGGCAATTCTTCCGCCTCAGCCTTCCAAGTAGCTGGAACTACAGGCACGTGTGACCATGCCCAGCTAATTTTTTGATTTATTGTAGAGATGAGGTCTCACCAAGTTGTCCAGGCAGGTCTCGAACCCGCAGGCTCAGGCAATTCAATCACCTCAGCCTCCCAAAGCACGCCACCATGCCTGGCTAATTTTTTGATTTATTGTAGAGATGAGGTCTCGCCAAGTTTCCCAGGCTGGCCTCGAGGCTGGCCTCGAACCCGTGAACTCAGGCAATCCTCTCACCTTGGCCTCCCAAAGTGCTGGGATTATAGGCGTGAGCCACCGTGGTCAGCAAAATTATCTTAAAACAAGCAAGTGAGCACAACTGGAAATCTCTGAAAATGAGTAAGAAGTTCTTTTTTTGCTGGGCTCGGTGGCTCAGCCTGTAATCCCGTGCTTTGGGAGGCTGGGATTACAGTTTTCCCGGCTGTTCTGGGGGTGGGGACAGCAGGAGTGACCAGGTCCAGGTCCAGATGCATGGGGGAAGGGGGACGCAGCAAACAAGTGGGAGGAATCATTGGAGCATCTCCCATCCACTGTCCCAAGGGGCATGAGGAGACGGGGATGGGTCTGTACACCATGGGGCAAGGAGGACATGACGTTGGCCTGCAATGGATTCTCTGCTCTGAAGGACATGCAGGTCTTCTACCAAGGGAAGGGTGGATATGTGGTTGGAGCCTAGAAACTGAGGAGGCTTGAGATGCTGCTGGGGTGAGCCGTGCAAAAGCCAGCACGTGTTTGGGTAAACTACAGAGCAGAAGGGGTCTGACAATGAAGTCCGCAAACTTGCCACCAGGTGCTGACATTGACTGCACCGTACAAACAACTCGGGCTGGTTTCATGACCTTGGTAGTTCAGTGTTTCACAGCTGTGTTCGTGTAGCTGTATGGTGGTATCTTGCAGAGCGGCATTCATTATTGTTGTTGCGTGTTTCTGTGTGCCATCACGAGAATATTGGAGCTTGAATTAGAGCAACAAACAAACATTACATTTCTTGTGGAAATTGGCAAGAGTGGAAGTGCAGTCAGGGACCTGTTAGTCCAAGTTTATGGGGATAAGGCCATGAAGAACACGGTAGTGTATACATGGATTAAATGTTTTTCTGATGGAAGAGAAAGCGTCACTGATGAAGAGAGGTCAGGACGGCCGGTAACAAGCAGAACTGACAAAACATTGCAAAAACTTATCAAAGTGTGTGTCAGAATCACCGGCTGACTGTGAGAAGCATAGCAGACCAAACAAACATGGACAGAGAAACAGGAAAATCTTCACTGAAAATCTTGGCCTGAGAAAGGTGTGTGCCAACATGGTCTCCAAGGACTTCTGGCCTCACATCAATGCGTCAGCTCACACACCACTGTCTGTGAGGGAGTTTTTAGCCAGTCAACAGATAACTGAATTGGAACGCCCTCCCTCCTCACCATCTGTCCCTCCATGATTTTTTTTCTTTACCCAACGGTAAAGGAAATATTGACAGGAAGACATTTGGATGACTTTCAGGACATCAAGGGTAATATGATGACTGAGGGTGCAGGAAGCGACCAGAGGGGCGGCGCCCAAAATGGCGCCGACACACCAGACAACAAAGGCCCCAGGACCCGGCCTCTGTGAGCACAATTCCCCGCGCAAGCAGATTTCAAACCTTCCCACGCGCGAATTTCAAACCTGCAAGCCTCCAATCCGTAGCCAGCCTTGCTATGCGTCCAATAGGACTATCACACGGCGTTGGCCCCACCCTGCTCCCATGCAGCTCCTCCAATAGGAGCATAGCACGGCCCCTTCCGGCCCCTGTCAGGCTGATAAATACAGCCCTCTCCTGGCAACTCTCTCTCAGTCTCTCTTTCTCTCTCTCTCCGTCGCTCTCTCCCTCTCTGCCGCTCTCTCCCCGCCTCTCTCCCACTTCCTCTCTCTCTCTTACTCTCTCTTTCTCTCTCTTTTTTCCCTTTTTTCCCGTTACAGATCCCCTCTGTAACAGCCGCTTTAATAAATCTCTTGGTCCTGGCCGGGTGTGGAGTCATTACTGGTGCTGAACTTCTTTCATTGGTGCCGTGACTCAGATTGGGTGCTCCCTTGCCTTTGTGCAGGTGTATTCCCGTAGGCGGGATCCCTGACCCAGCGCCAGTGGCCACTCCAGCCCTCCCGGACCTTCGCCACCGTTTTGAAAGTGTGAACTGCATCCACCAGCGACCTTTGGGGATGGGTGATTTCCCCCAGACACGGAAGCCTGAAACTTGCCCGGGATCCCCGGGGAGAACTGGCCGTTGATCGTCCGGCAGCCCCTCCAGCCCCAGGGTGAGGGGGAACGCACCCTACCTCGGCCTTCACGGCCACAGCGGACCCTAAAGCCTTCCTCTTCTCTTTCATCTCTCTAAACCCCTTTAAAAACTCCCGCGGCTGCTGGGCTGCAGGGGGCCCCCGGGGGTCCCACGTCTGCCAACCCACAGCAGCCTCCCTAAAATTCTCTCTCTCTCCTTCCCAAGGAATCCCACGGCTGTCAGGCTGCAGCGGACCCCGGGGGTCCCACATCTGCTGACCCACAGCGGATTCTAAAGGACTCCCATATCTGTCGGGTAACAGGGAGCCTCGGAGGCTCCATGTTTGTTGCCCCACAGTAAGCCCTATTCGACCAGCCGGAATCTCGAACACGCTCCCACCCGACGCCCAGTCAAGTGCTTTTGGTCTGATTCAAAAATCCTTGCGCTAGGTGCCTTGACCCCCTCGGTTCTCCAGGAGGATCCTGGTTGTGCCAAACCCCTGTGACGACAGGCTTTGCCACAGCCACACTTCTCGGACAGCCGACTCTTCGGGGGATGCCCTGTTTAGTCTACCTGTCTGATCATGGGAGGCTCGTCATGCCAGCCGGCCGATTACCCTCTTGAAGTCTCTTAAACAATCTCATTTACACTTTCTCTGCCCCCTGATATTAAACCCAAATGCCTAATTCGCCTCTGCACCGGGACTGGCCTACATACCCCTTTAGACAATCAAAATCAGTGGCCCCCCTAGGGGTCCCTCAATCCGATATTATTCGGGACTTATATAATTTCTGTGAGCGTTCAAAACGGTGGGTAGAGATCCCCTGTGTTCAGTCCTTTTCTCTCCTCTGTGAACATCCCCGCCTCTGCTCAACTGCAATCCCTTTAATCTCTACCCTCCACTCATGCGGCATCTGCCGCCTCTTCTACAACTTCTCCTTCCCCCCTTTTTTACGCACACTTCAGCCTCCTCTCCAAAACTCCCCTCCCCCCACGCAGACACTGTAAGTCCCGTTCCACTCCCCACTCCTCCATCTCAGATTTCGACCCTGCAGACGAGCCCTCCCCTTACAGGCAGCCTCAACAGCCTCAGGCTCCCCCTCCCCCACCC
Source organism: Cephalopachus bancanus (assembly GCA_027257055.1). Classification (NCBI taxonomy): domain Eukaryota; kingdom Metazoa; phylum Chordata; class Mammalia; order Primates; family Tarsiidae; genus Cephalopachus; species Cephalopachus bancanus. The sequence goes on from JAPVLO010001067.1 coordinate 48,411, forward strand.
TCCTCTACTCTGGCAGCTCGATCCCTATACCTCCCTTCCAACCGTTCCCCAGTGTAGCCCCCCGGAAACCCAAACCCAAGGCCGCACGGTTTCGCCCTAGCAGTTTACTGATATTGATTTAAACTCCATAAAGGGACAAACTTTTTGGCTATATATTTTATCCCCCCGTCAGCACCGGGTATTAGGCGCAAACCCCAAAAAATTTAAAAAAAGGACCCACAAACCCCTCAATTAGAGCTTTTGGACACGGCCTCTAAAATCTTTAAAAACCCAAAAAGGAGGAAAGAATACAGGACCACCAACAAAAGCAGGAAGCACTTCAGCTTTTATCTACCACTTTAGCAGAAAAACCCACCACTGATAATCTTCCACCCCAGATGGCAATAGCAAAGGGGTACACAGCCCCCTTCCCAGGTTTGTTTCTGATGCCCTCAAAATGGGCATATGGGGAAAAACTGTCAAGTCCTGCCCACCAGCAAAAACCCCGTCCCAAGTGCAAACAGCATGGACATTGGGCTCATGATTGCCTCGTTCGCCTAGCCGGAGGGGAGCACATGGCCCAGAGGCTTGCTGCAATTAAAGGGGCATCAGGCATCTTACACAATCTCAAAAGGGGATCTCTTGGGCTTGCTCCAGTGAGATTGACTCGCCCCTAACTTGGTAGCCCCAATATCTTCGGACCAAACTATTAAACCAACCGAGCCTAGGGTGGAAATATCAGTAGCTGGCGGGGTTATATCATTTGCTATTAATACGGGGGCTACATGCTCAGCTCTACTTAAATTTCCTGGTCCACTCCTTCCTTCACCCCTTTTGGTTGTGGGAGTACAGGGCATTATATCCAGGCCCCTCACTACGCCATTACTTCCTGTGTTCTGGGAAATAAAATATTTCAACACTCTCTCCTTATTATGCCAACGTGTCCGCTCCATTATTAAAAGGGGACATTATGACAAAAATTTAAAAATCGTATTATTCTTTACCCTGAGCCATCACCGCTGTGCTTTTTGGATGCCTTTTGTATAGCTTTAAATTTCCCTAATAGTTCCCGTTTGGGTCCTATCTAAGCCCTTCCACTGCATATAAACTTATTGCTTTTGGGAAAACTCTAAGGTTAGGAAAAATGTAAAGAAAGTTGTTGGTGTAAGGTATGTTTCTAGTAAGAAAGGATAAAGAAAAGATAAAAAATTGTATAGGAAAGAATCTTGTATGGTACATTTTTGTTCTATAAAAGAATGGCTGGTTAAAGAAAGTATAGAACAAAAATAGAAGGTTTTAAACACGTCAAAAATGGTATGAGCATGTCAAAAAAGGTATAAGTATGTCGAACATGGTAGGTGAACGTTTGTAAAAGAAGTAAAAAAAATTCTGTAAACACTCGAGGCTACAAAAAAGGTTTAATTAGCCCTCCCCCCCCCTGTCTTTGTTACAAAAGAGCGAGGTTTTTTCTTTTCAAAATCGTTGGGCTATCATTTTGGCTAAATAAGTAACTTGTACAATAAATACTATGGTTTTGTGTTTAACATGCTTTTTAAAACTATGTACTTAAACTCTTCAAGTTCTAAATTTAGTCCTAGGGTGAGATAAGCAGCAAGCTCCAAAAAACCCCACCTGCCCCCCTCCCTTCTAAATTGCCTAAAGGCCAGGTAAATTAATTTTGCTAACAACATTGCCAAATTGCTAACAAACTTTTAAAAACTCCTTCCAGGCACAAGGATTACTATCCAACAAGGGTGAGTAACAAAATAACCTGGACTTCACTCTCTAGCACATCAGTTGTTATAAAAGTATGTCAGCACTTAAATTTTCTTTTAGATTGCTCTCTTCCAGGTTTTCTGTCTACTCCACACCTGCTCCCGGACAGCTGGTTACTACCATCCCCGGCTCATTAGAAGACTGGCCGGAACAAGTCGCTGTCCTACACTTACAAGGAACCTTCATGGAACTCTCACCTGTGGAAATCTACACCTTCAGCGCCTACCTTTGGGCCCTGCTCTGGCTGGTTCTGCACCCTTCCACCACCTTACCCCCACAACGCCCCTGACCAGCAGGAAGTAGCCAGCAAGAGTAATGACGCCCCTCCCCATAAAAAACAGAAAAGGTGGGAATGAAGGGTGCAGGAAGCAACCAGAGGGGCAGCTCCCAAAATGGCGCCGACACACCAGACAACAAAGGCCCTGGGTCTCGGCTTCTGTGAGCACAATTCCCCGCGCCCGGATTTCAAACCTTCCCACGTGCGAATTTCAAACCTGCAAGCCTCCAATCCGTAGCCAGCTTTATTATGCGTCCAATAGGACTATCACACGGCATTGGCCCCACCCTGCTCCCATGCAGCTCCTCCAATAGGAGCATAGCACGGCCCCTTCCGGCCCCTGTCAGGCTGATAAATACAGCCCTCTCCTGGCAACTCTCTCTCAGTCTCTCTTTCTCTCTCTCTCCGTCGCTCTCTCCCTCTCTGCAGCTCTCTCCCCGCCTCTCTCCCACTTCCTCTCTCTCTCTTACTCTCTCTTTCTCTCTCTCTTTTCCTTTTTTCCCGTTACAGATCCCCTCTGTAACAGCCGCTTTAATAAATCTCTTGGTCCTGGCCGGGTGTGGAATCATTACTGGTGCCAAACTTCTTTCAATGACAGCTCTGACAGCCATTCCAGAAAAGAGTTCCAAAATTGCTTTGACAGGTGGATGAGGTGCTGACGTCAGAGCACAGCTTCCCAAGGAGAGTACTTTGAAGCTGACTGTAGTGATATTCAGCAACGAGGCATGGGGCACTTTCTCTAGGACAAGTTCACAAACTTAATTGTCAGACCTTGTAGATTAGTGAGCTGCTCCGTAAATTAAAGTACTATCCAGCTGTTAGTTGAAACTATTTTGAGTTTTTCAACCAGCAAAAGCTGTCATTAAAAGTGTTCTCCGGGCAATCCCTGTGGGTCGATAAATACTGCTTTCTTTAAAAAAAAAGTATTCTCCATCTTCCATTTAGGTTTCATTGTGGAGATGGTGGGATTTAAAAATATCAGCTTCAGGCTGGGCGTGGTGGCTCATGCCTGTAACCCCAGTACTTTGGGAGGCTGAGGCGAGAGGATTGCCTGAGTCCAGGAGCTTGAGACCAGCCTGGACAAGTTGGCGAGACTTCGTCTCTACAGTAAACCAAAAAATCAGTCAGGTGTGGTGATGCATGCCTGTGGTTCCAGCTACTTAGAAGGCTGATGTGGAAGGATCACCTGAGCCCAGCAGGTTGAGGCTGCGGTGGCCGTGAGTGTGCCACTGCACTCTGGCCTGGGAGACAGAGTGAGACTCCTACCCAAAAAATAAAAAATAAAAAAATGAGAACATTCAGTGTTTTATAGCCATCACCACCAACCACTTCCAGAACTTTTCGTCACCCCCTTCAGAAACTTTGTACCCATTATACCTGCCCATCCTTTTCCCGAGCCCCTGGGACCCACCCATTCTAGATATTTTGTAGAAGTGGAATCATATGCTATCTCTCTTTCTGTGTCTGGCTTTCACTTGGCACCATGTTTCCGAGGTCGGTCCAAGTGGTGTCAGAACTTCAGGACGCGTAGGGCGGAGGAATACCCCACCGTGTGGGTGTCTCACATGTCCCCTACAGATGGACTGTAGGGCTGCATCCGCCTTGGCTGTGAGGAACACTACCCCTCCGTGCGGGTGTCCCACATGTTGTTCACCTGCCTGTCTAGTGATGCCCCTTGGTGGTGTCCGCCTCTTGGTTGTTAGGAATAACGCTCCACCATGTGTTGTTCACCCCCTCGTCTACTGATGGACTCTTGGGTTGTGTCTGCCTCTTGGCTGTTAGGAATAATGTTGTGATGCCTATTCACATACAGGTATCTGCCGGCGTCCCTGCCTTCCATTCTTGTGGGTATGTGCCTAGGAGTGGAATCACTGTGTAACTATGTCTTTGTTTTGTTTTGTTTTTGGACTCTCGCTCTGTGTTTCAGGCTCAGGGCAGTGGCACCCTCACAGCTCACTGCAGCCTTGATCCCTGGGACTTGGGTGATCCCCCCAGCCTCCCGAGTAGCTGGGACAATAAGCACGTAGCACCACACCTGGCTAACGTTTCTGTTTATTATAGACCGGGGTCTCGCCATGTTGCCCAGACTGGCCTCAGACTCCTGGGTTCAAGCGACCCTCCTGCCTTGGTCTCCCATAGTATTGGGATTACAGGCAAGAGCCACCACACCTGGTCTGTTTTTCTTTTCTTTTTTCCTAAGGTAATGCAGTAACATAACATAAAGTTGACCTTCTTCATGATTTTTAATTTAACTTTATTTGTTGTTGTTGTGTGTGTTGTGTGTGTGTGTGTGTGTGTGTGTGTGTGTGAGTGAGGCAAAGTCTTGCTATGTTGCCCAGGCTGGTCTTGAACTCCTGGGCTCAAACGATCCTCCCACTTCAGCCTCCTGTGTAGCTGGGACTCCAGGTGGGTGCCACCCATCTCTGACTTGCCCACTTTTTTTTTTTAGTTGGAGTCTCACTCTGTCGCCCAGACTGGAGTGCAGTGGCCGCTCCCGGCCACCGCAGCCTCGACCTGCTGGGCTCCGGCGATCCTTCCGCCTCAGCCTTTCAAGCAGCCGGAATTACAGGCATGCGCTACCACGCTCGGCTGATTTTTTGGTTTATTGTAGAGATGAGGTCTCGCCAAGTTGCCCAGGCGGGTCTCGAACCCGCGGGCTCAGGCAATCCACTCACTCAGCCTCCTAAAGGTGTGGGATTACAGGCTGAGCCACCGAGCCCGACTCTGACTTGCCCACTTTTAAGTGTATAGTCCAGGGGTATTAAAACCATTCACAGTGCTGTGTAACCATCAGCACCTTTCGTCTCTAGAACCTCTTCATCTTGTGAAGTTCACACTCTGAACCCATAGCTCCCCATGCCCCCTCTGCCACCCCTTGGCAGCCACCAGGTCGTCCTGCTTCGCGATGCTGGATGGGCTCGGATGGTGTTAGCCTGCGTCCCCCAAGTTACAGCTGGCCATCGACCTCTCACCGCACGGCTTCAGCATCCACTCAAGGCTGTTGCCTGGATCCCTCAATTTATCAGGCGTTGCGCAAGGGTGGTTTCCCCCATTCTCGTTCTTCCTTCTGCGTTTATTCGCTGAAATCCTTTTAAACAGAGAATTCCCTTAAAAATATCTGGCCTCCCTGAAGCATAGATTTGCACAGGAAAGACAGGAAAGATGCTTCACTCTTGTCCTTGATGGGTTTTCAGAGAAGCTCCTTGAGACCCTAGCCACGCCCACGATGGCACGCAGATCTGCATATCTCTGTGTTTCGGCCTATCGCAGATCATGTACTTTCCAGACGCTCAGAGTGCCCATTTATCCTGGATCGGCCCTTGACAACTTGGCCGAGCCACTGCAGTTTCTCGTCTGTGATAGCACTAGGACACGTGGGTTTGAGGCACAGCTCTGCGGTAAAACCTTGGGATGGCTAGGCAACACCGCTTGTCTCAATTCCCTCATGTGAAGTGGAGATAGCACCCCCTGGCTGCACCACTGGGCTTCTGCGAGCTCTGTTTTGTGAAAGGCTTGGTCTTGGCCGGAGGGCCGTGGGCGCTCAGGTGGAGGCCCTCACCCTCTGGCCAGATTCCTTGTTTTTCCCCGTTGGCATTTGAACTTGGCATTCCAGTGCAAAGTTCAAACGACTCTTCTCCCTCACTCTTCTCTTCATAACAAGCCACATTGTACTGAATGTCAGTGACAACTGCTTTGATGGCAAGGAGCTGGTGATATCCTAGGGCCTTGGGGTGGGTAATTTGGGCCTTTCATGAAGTAACAATCGGAGCTGCCAGAGGAGACACCATGTCTCAGCCCCAAGCAGTCGTGGGTGCCGACCAGGCTGTATTTTAGTTTGTATTTCCTTCATCAGTATGTCAAGTATGACAGCACTTCATGAATGTTTTTAGCTCTTTCTGTTAGACATTTAGCTGTCTAGCTTGAAATTGGACTGTCTGTGTGATTTCTTAATTGATGCATTTACAAAGTGCATTAAATGGTCCATTCATTATTATGTGGAAAAATTTTTCTCCCTAATTGCAGGCTCAGTTATCTCAATTTGTCAAATGGCAATATATCTGCATGGTTCAAAATTCAAAACTAAGAAAGGGTAGTTGACCACCCCCCAGTATCCATGGGGGGTTGTTCTGGGATTCCTGTGGACACCAGAATGCCTGGATGCTCAAGTGCTTGGTATCATGTGTAACCCACGCACGTCCTCTGCATGCTTTAAATCATCTCTGGACTTCTGATAAGACCAAACCCAATGCACGTGCTGTGTTAATAGTTGCTATATTATATTTTATTTGTTTGTTTTTTGAGTCAGAGTCTCTCTCTGTGGCCCAGGTTGGAGTGCAGTGGCACACTCACGGCCACCGCAACCTTGACCTGCAGGGCTCAGGTGATCCTTCCACCTCAGCCTTCCGAGTAACTGGAACTACAGGTGTGTGCCACCACGCCCAGCTAATTTTTTGATATATTGTAAAGAAGAGGTCTCACCATGTTGTCCAGGCTGGTCTCAAACCCGTGGACCCAGGCAATTCTCTCACCTCAGTTTCCCAAAGTGCTAGGATGACAGGCATGAGCCACTGTGCCCGGCCTATATTATATTGCTTAGGGAATAATGACAAAGAAATGTACATGTCTAGTACGGATGCCAAGTTTTCTGAATCGTTTTGATCTGTGGTTGGTTGAATCATGAACATGGACCCCACGAACGTGCAGGGTCAACTGCAGGGAGAAGTCACCGTCCCCTTCATGCCCCTTACCTGTTCACCCCCTCCTATACACAACCAGTTATTTCTTGCATATCTGTCTGGGCATATTTTATGCCTATACAAGTGTATATATGTATCCCCTTGAAACCAAACACAATGTAACATGCCTTCCGTAGTCAGTCTGATGCTAGGTTCTCAGGTAAGGACCTTTATGAAGACAGTATGGAATGGTACTTGATATTACAAAGCTTTATTTTTATTAGGGATGGCAAAGGGGTCACATGTCAGCTTCCTCTCTGTCCGTTTGGTGTTGGTGACTAAGGGTCTCCTCGCATTTCTGGACAGCCTGGCTTGTTTAGTGACCACTGAGACCAGACTTGCTGATAGCATCTCACATCTTTGGGAGGATTTTGAATCTTTTTCTTTCTTCTGTTTTTGTTTGTTTTGAGTGGGGTCTCACTCTGACACCCAGGCTGAAAGGCAGTAGCTTGATCATAGCTCACTGCAGCCTCAACCCCACCTGAGTTCAGGAGATTCTTCTGCCTCGGCTTCCCAGGTAGCTGGGACTACAGGTGCATGCCCGGCTGTTTTTTTATTTTTGTAGAGATGAGGTCTTGTTGTATTGCCTAGGCTGGCCATGAACTCCTGGGCTCCAGTGATTCACCTGCCTCAGTCTCCTAAAACTGCGAAGATTATAAGCATCAGCCACCATGCCTGGCCCTTGAATGTCTTTTATGTTTTAACCTGATGGGCATGGCAGATACGACTGACCCACACACAGACCTCAAGTAAGCAGAGGTTGCTGGAGTTCCCCAGCCGTGGTGGCCCCTCCAGTCCAAGGGTTTAGAGACCTCCTTTTAGGACCTAGACCAGCCAGAGTCTTCATTTCACAGATACGAATCTCGTGGTGCTCGTGTAGGCATGGCCCAGAAGCACGGGCGGCCTCACGCCCGTCATGCTATTCTTCGCCAGCAGGGGTTGGGCACTGAGGGACAGATGTTTCCCTTCTTGTCTCCTGGGTGGACATTCCAAGAGGCGCTTCACGTAGCGGCTTGCAGTGTCCAATTATGCCAAGCACGGGTCATGTGGCAGCTGCCAACCTGACACAACGCTTCCAGGTCCCCCATGGGGCTCCCGTTGGCTATCCCTGCCCCTCTCCCTCGTCCTCTGCCCTCACTCCTGCTCCCTGAGGGCCCTTCCCAAATGAAGCCCCTGCCCCTGAGCCCTTGTCCCAAGCTTCACTTTAGCAGGACGAGTCCTCCAGTGCTCCTTACTGTATGACACTTGGCGTGGTTTTCAGAATCTTCTTTGTCCCCCCTCCGATATGGAAATTGAGTGGTTAAAATATGGGACAAACTTTTTCAGTATATGAGGAGGGACCCCAAAAACCTGGAATTTGTTTATAAAAAAACTGTGTATTAATTCTTACTGTTTAAACTTCAGTGACCTTCAAAGTCCTCTCCGTTGGATGCACTACAGTGTCGAGATGATTTTACCACTGCTCAGTTTTTGAACTTGTCCATTTTGATGACTTTTAGCGCTTCTGCTGTTTTTCTGTTTCACCTCCTCCACATTGGCAAAACGTTTCCCCCTGAGGAATTTTTTCATCTGGGGAAGGAAAAAAAAAGTTGCTCAGGGCAAGATCTTGTAAATAGGGAGGGTGGGGCATGGAGGTCATGCCTTTTTGGGTCAAAAACTGCTGAACACTCAGCACGGTGTGGACAGGTGCACATGGAAATCTCCCTCATGAAATGGGCAAAGGCATTGAAAGAACCTCCAAGAAATTTCCTGAAGCTGAATGCAGCCTCTCAAAACAATGCCAGCTGGTCCACCTAGTGGGGAGGCTGGACTTCAAGGGGCCCGCCCTCCAAAGGTTAATTCCAGGTTTTTGGGGGTTCCCCCTGGTATACTGTTGCTGCTGCTGTTAGTCTAGTGAAGGGCTGTGATACTTCTGGAAAGGTTGGGCAAGGTGAGTGTGAGAGACGCAAAGGACTCAAAAAAACTATACTTGCTATAAAAGAAACGTTTGCTATATGAATTCCTACCTCACGTTCACTGTATTTTATAAATCCCTACCTCAAACCCCATAACACTAGGCATATGTAAGGCGCCTGGTAGTAACTGTGACCGTAAAGTTACAAAATATTTGCAGTGTTTGTACTTAGAGCTTTGTTAAGTTTTTGTTTGTCCCATAATAACCATGTTAAATCAAATAACCGTTTCTTCTGCTTCTGCAACTGCTGCTGCAGTGTGTGTGAATGTTAAGTAATAAGCCCCTCCTGGACATTCCTTTGCTTAAATTATGGTAGGCTCTGTGGCGCCAGCCACTCTTCTGGTGGGCTCTGTGTTGTTTGAAACCTGCTCGTACGCCGAAGCTGACTGTAAACCATAGTTTATCTAACATCCCAGGAGGCTTAACTACCTCCACTCTGCCCGTTTGGCCGGTAGTAGTCAGTCACGGGCAACTGAGCCGGCGCCCGCGTAAATCAAAAACGAACCAACCAGTCTCAAGCTCTCCTGTTCCCTGACATCACCGCGGACCTAATTGAGAACTAAATATGCAAGGTCCGTAGACTTCGTTTTCTACGTCGTGCCTTCTTCTAATTGGATAATGTCTCAAGCCTAGGAAAAGCCGGTCACACCCAGTCCCTCCCTCGTAACTGTGTATATAAACTACTTGCTCTACTAGGTCAGGGCTCTCGTTCCTGTACCGCTGTGTCGGTTACGTACGGGAGCCCAGACTCGAGCCTGAATAAAAAGACCCTCGTGTGTTTGCATCGGAGCTGGCTCTTTGGTGGTCTCTTGGATTTAGGACTTTGGGGTACTACAAGTGCACAGCAGACATCCTGGTCAAGCGATCCAGAGATCCAGTATTATCTCGCGCCCGTTGCTTTCAGCAAGGTCACAAAGGCAGGGAATATCTGTAGAGATGTCTAGACAGCGGCTCTTTCCAGAGTTAGATAATGAACGCGCTGGGATTTCTCAGGTCTGATGTTCGTGGTTGACAGTGATGACAGGCCTGGGAGGAACCAGCCCGGTTGCTGGTGGAAGTTGAGCTCAGAGATGCAGTCTTGTTGGTGTTTGCAAATAAACGTATGTGGTTGTTGAGTTTATGAATATTGGAACTGAAATTGACTGCCAGACACCTTGCTTAAAAATATAGATATTTAGGCCAGGCATGGTGGCTCACACCTATAATCCCAGCACTTTGGGAGGCCGAGGTGAGAGGATTGCCTGAGTCCATGGGTTTGAGACCAGCCTGGCAACTTGGCGAGACCTCATCTCTACAATAAATCAAAAAATTAGCGCCACTACGACCAGTTAATTTTTTGATTTATTGTAGAGATGAGGTCTCACCATGTTGCTCAGGCAGGTCTTGGACCCTGAGCTCAGGCAATTCTCTTGCCTCTGCCTCCCGAAATATTGGGATGACAGATGTGAGCCATCGTACCTGGCAAAGAAATGACATTTAAGTTAGATGTCTGTCTTCCTCTCTCCGGTCCTGAGTGTAACTTCTTCCACCATCTCCTTTTTTTTTTTTTAGTTGAGGGTCTCACTCTGTTGCCCAGGTTGGAGTGTAGTGGCATGACCACAGCTTGACCTCCTGGGCTCTGGCGATCCTTCTGCCTCTGCCTCCTGGGTAGCTGGGACTGCAGATGCACTCCACCACACCCAGCTTATTTTTTTCTTTTGTAGAGATGAAGTCTCTCTATGTTGTCTAGGCTGGTCTGGAACTCCTGACTCAAGTGATTCCCCTGCTTTGGCCTCTCAAAGTGCTGGGATCACAGGCATGAGTCCCTGTACCCAGCCCACCGTCTCCTTTTTAGAGTGTCTTGCATTCATTTGCTCACTCAAGAAATATGAATTGAGCCTCCACTGAGTTCCAGGCATGGTGTTAGGTGCTGTTTATTCAGGAGTGAACAAGGCAGATGAAAAAAATCCTTGTGTTCATGGAGTTTGTACACTCATGGGGGGGAGTAATGTGTAACGTGTCAGGTGGCAAGTCGCGTGGAGGTGGGGGCAGGAGGGGTGTGGGGAGGGGCCGGACATGCCACCCTGATGAGGTGACCAGTGAGCACGAGGCAGGCACCGTCTAGAAGCAGCTGGGCGGTTTTCTTTGGCAAGTCCCACTTAGATGATGAGGAACAAGCAAGCATTCAGACATCTCCTATCCATGCGTGGCCGTCTCCCACTGACCAGGCACATCAGATCCGACCTCCCTATGGGCCGGAATATGGAACGACCAGTGTCCCTGTGACTTTTTTTTTTTTTTTGAGTTGGCGTCTCCCTCTGTCGCCCAGACTGGAGTGCAGTGGCCGCTCCCGGCCACCGCAGCCTCGACCTGCTGGGCTCCGGCGATCCTTCCGCCTCAGCCTTCCGAGTAGCTGGAACTACAGGCGTGCGCTACCATGCCCGGCTGATTTTTTGATTTAATGGGTGAGAGCCGGTCCCCAACCTTTTCTGGCATCAGGGACAGGTTTGTGGAAGACAATTTTTCCATGGTCCAGGGTGAGGGGATGGTTTTGGGATGATTCAAGCGCGTCACATTTATTGGACAGATCCCCGAGCATTAGATTCTCATAAGAAGCCCAACCTAGATCCCTCACACATGCAGTTCACAACAGGGTCCACCTCCTATGAGAATTTAATGCCGCTGCTGATCTGATGGGAGGCGGAGCTCAGGCGGTCACACGAGCAAAGAGGAACAGCTGTAAATACAGAGGAAGCTTTACCTCCCCGGGCACTGCACACCTCCTGCTGTGCATCCCAGTTCCTAACAGGCCACGGACTGGTACCAAGGGGTTGGGAACCTCTGAGCCCACATTCTTTCTCGAGCCTGTCTTCCTCTCTATAATACATTGCACTTCTCTGCGACTTGCTCTGAAATTCTTGTCTGTGGCGAAGTCAAAACCCAGGAAGCAACTATTCCCCATGCCACCCAGCACCGAGTGGAGACCAGGAAGCTGAGACGAAAGGAGTCCTGTGGTTCAGGGAGCAGCATGACAGCCGGCGAGCTGGAACAGCATGAGCCAGGGAGCAAGCGGGGCCAGGAAGAGGCTTTAAAGCAGCTCAAGACAAGCAGGCACACAGCTGTCCTCTCCACCGCCAGCAAGCTCCTTATGGTCCCACCAATCAACAGGCATTTCTGGAGACCTTACCCTCAGTAGATGGTGTCAGGCTTCAACACACAGGTGTGAGGCAGCCCGTGCCCTCCCAAGGCATGAGATCTAAACATTTCTCAGAAGTTACTCTGTGGTGAGAAAGTACGTCTGGATTGAGATGTCAGTAATGCAACGAACATTCTTTTTTTTTTTTTTTTTTGAGTCGGAGTCTCACTGTCACCTAGGCTGGAATGCGGTGAGATACTCATAGTCACCAAAGTCTGAATCTCCTGGGCTCAGGCAATCCTTCCACCTCAGTCTTCCAAGTAGCTGGAACCACAGTTGTGTGCCACCAAGCCTGGTTATTATTATTATTATTAATTTATTGTAGACACAAGTTCTCCCCAAGTTGCCCAGGCTGGTCTCGAACCCATGAACCCAGGCAATCTTCTCGCCTCAGTCTCCCAAAGTGCTGGGATTACAGGCATGGAATCACCGTGCCCGGCTTGCAGCAAACATTCTTTTTTTTTGAGTTGGAGTCTCTGTCGCCCAGACTGGAGTGCAGTGGCACGCTCCTGGCCACCATAGCCTTGACCTGCTGGGCTCTGGTGATCCTTCCATCTCAGCCTTCCAAGTAGCCAGAACTATAGGCACATGCTACCATGCCCGGCTAATTTAGTTTTGATTTATTGTAGAGATGAGTTCTCACCAATTTCCCTGGGTGGATCTCGAACCCGCTGGCTCAGGCAATCCACTCGCCTCTGTCTCCCAAAGTGCTGGGATTACAGGCTGAGCCACCAAGCTCGGCTTGTGTACATTCTGTCAAAATTGTGTCAGTTTTATCTTCTGAGTTGACCCAGTTGCTCAGGCTGGAGGCTGCAGTGGCACAGCCATGGCTCACGGCTGCCTCCACCTCCTGGGCTCAGGCGATCTTCCCTTCTCAGCCTTGGAATGCCTTGCCCTGGTGTTTCCCTGGGGACATCTGGTGTTCAATGTGACCAGCAGTGCTGGCCACAAACCGATCAGCTTTATTTCTAGAAGTGGGATGGGGTGGCAGGTGGTGTTTAATCTTGCTCTGCCTCCGTTCACCTGCTAATCCCCCTGAAAGCTGTGTCCTTTCTAACCACACTAAGCACCAAGATAAGCCCTGATGGGCTGCTTGCTTAAAGAGCACATTCCTAGGTTCCATTCTATTTCCTTTTTCCTCTCTTCTTTTTGAGTCAAGGTCTCACTCCTTGGCCCAGGCTGGAGTGCAGTGGCATGGTCACGGCTCACTACAGCCTTGACCTCCTGGGCTCAGGCAGAACTCCCACCTCAGCCTCCTGAGTAGCTGGGACCATAGGCGTGCACCCCCACGCTGAGCCATTTTTGTTCTTTTTTGTAGAGATGAGGTTTTGCAATGTTCCCCAGGCTGGTATGGAATCCCCGGGCTCAGGCGATCCTCTTGCCTCCGCCTCCTAAAATGCTGGGATCACAGGTGTGAGTCACCGCGCCCAGCCCACAGTCAATTTCGGAGCACTTCTACTGCCCCCCAGAAGAGCCCTCCGCCTTCCAGCAGTCCCTGCCCTCTCCCCGGTGCCCCCACCCTAGGCGATCGCCAGCCACCCGTCTGCCCTGCCCCCACAGATCCGGTAGGGATGCGTTTCCAACTCTGTCCACCCCCTGGGGGCCCCGAGGGGCATCGCGCCGGGGGCTTTCCCGCTGTTTCGCTGTGGTCCCTCCGCCCTGGGAGGCCGGCTCCAGGCGGACGCATGGGCGCCGCCGCCGGGGAGGGCGCGGGCCGGGCGGCCTCCGAGGCGGCCGGGACCCGCGAGGCCGCGCGTCGCCACCAGGGGGCGCTGCGGCTCCAGCCGGCCGGCGCGTCCGGGCTCGGCCAGGGCGGCCGCGGGCTCCGGGCGGGCGGAGGGCACCCGGCTCAGAAGAGGAAGGCACGGCGGGAGGGGGGGAGTCGGGCAGACCCCACGTGAGTCTCAGCGACAGTGACGGCGGTGCGGCCGCTGTCACGGTGCTCACGCGTGGGGCGGAGCGGCCGCGCCTGCGGAGGGCCAAGAGGACAGGGGCTTGCTGGAGGCCACAGTGGCCGTGGGAGGCCAGGGCTCACAGGTCCACGCTGCTGCTGCGTCTGCCAGGGACCACGACGACGCCCAGGAGGGAGGGAGGAGGCGGAGGGCCCCGGGGAGGGGGTCAGAGCCCGGACACCGAGTGGCCTGGGCAGGACACGTCCACTGATGTAGGGAAGGATGAGCGGAGGCTGGAGGAAGGGCCAGCGGAGACCCTGCGGCTGGCGATGTCCTCTGGGAGTCAAGACCCTGACCACAGACGTCCTGCTGCTAGACGGTGGCCGTGGCGGTACCCCTGCGGACGTTTCCGAGGGACCCTCAGGTGTTTGGTCTGGCAACTGGGGGGGCTTGAAGGGTCCCTTTATCATCATGAGGCCGCTGGTGAGGGGCCGTGCCATGGGCTCTGAGAGCGAGAGGAGTGTGGCATCTCAGGCTGGAAAGCCCATCCCAGGGTGGCACAGCCTTTGCCTGGATACCCTGGGTGCCGGGGAGCTCGGTGCCTGTTCCAGCTGGGATAGCTGGAACCCAGGACTCAGCCCGTTCCGGCTTGGGCTAACTCTCTCTGGTCCTTCGATGTCCACGTCTACTGCTTGTCCTTATCTTGCAAAACAAGCCCCCTCGCTCCTCCCAGAACATTCCTCTGAGAGCTTGGGGATTGTCATCATGTCTCCCAAGTCACCTTCATCCCAGACGGAAACAAAACAGTGTTTGCCACAGGACGAGGTCTCCTTGTGGGAGCTCTGACCTCTCCGAATCCTCCTTACCCTGCGGGGCCAGCGGTGGGCCTGGACTCCGTGGGTGCCAGCCCTGTAAACAGATTCCGGAGTTGAGCTTCCCTGGGTTCAAATCATTGCGCCACTCTGGGCCAGTGTGACTGTGGTTAAAAACACTTGCCACCCAGCCCTAGTGTCTTCTTGTGCTGACCCTCACCATTGTTCTTTCTTTCTTGTTCTTTTTTTTTTTTTTAGAGACAGGGTCTTGCTCTGTTGGCCAGGCTGGAGGACACTGGTGTGATGATAGTTCACTGCAGCCTTGACTTCCTGGGCTCAAGCGATCCTTCCACCTCAGACTACTGAGTAGCTGGGACTACAGGCATGCACCACCACACTTGGCTACTTTAAAACATTTTTGTGTGTGTAAAAATGAGGTCTTGCTATGCTGACCAGGCTGGTCTCACACTCCTGACCTCAAGTGATCCTCCCACCTTAGCCTCCCAAAGTGCTGGGATTACAGGCGTGAGCCACCATGCCCGGTCCCCCACTTATTTTTCCTTGTGTCATTTTCCTCTTGAGCTTACCCTTTGCCCCTTGCACAAACCCCTCCCCAAACCACCCAAGGCAGAGCCAGCCAGCCCCTTTTCTTTTTTTTTTTTTTTGAGTTGGAGTCTCACTCTGTTGCCCAGACTGGAGTGCAGTGGCACGCTCCTGGCCACTGCAGCCTCGACCTGCCGGGCTCCAGCGATCCTTCCTGCCTTGGCCTTCCAAGTAGCTGGAACTACTGGCGCGTGCTACCACGCCCGGCTCATTTTTTGATTTATTGTAGAGATGAGGTCTCGCCAAGTTGTCCAGGCGGGTCTCGAACCCGCGGGCTCAGGCATTCCACTCACTTCAGCCTCCAAAAGGGGTGGGATTACAGGCTGAGCTTTGATTTCTTTTTTTTTTTTTTTTTTTTTCCGGATTGGAATCTCACTCTGTCACCCAGACTGGAGTGCAGTGGCCGCTCCCGGCCACCGCAGCCTCGACCCGCTGGGCTCCGGTGATCCTTCCACCTCAGCCTTCCGAGTAGCTGGAACTACAGGCGCGTGCTACCACGCCCAGCTCATTTTTTGATTTATTGTAGAGGTAAGGTCTCGCCAAGTTGTCCAGGCCGGTCTCGAACCCGCAGGCTCAGGCAATCCACTCACTTCAGCCTCCCAAAGCGTGGGATTACAGGCTGAGCCACCGAGCCTGGCTAGCCAGCCCCTTTTCTAATCAGGGTCCACTCACGGGCGGGAGGCTTCCGAGCGGGCGCAGTCTGCAGCACTCACTCCTGCCAGGCCCTGGCTCCATCCAATCTAGCCTGCCTCTCTGCTTGCCTCCCACCGTGAGTCCCTGACGGTAAACAGTCAACAGTCGGCAGTCTCCTCCACCAGCATTGCGCGTCCCTTCTGCAGCTGCCCTCAACTCACGACTCCCGGGTTACATTTCTACTAACTTAATCTCACCCGCAAAACAGACCCCTGCCCCTTCCTGTACGCTAAATGTCCTTTTTGGTCAAAGCCACACCAGAGGTATGACAGGGCCATGTATGAACGCAGCACGGAGCGGCACATGGCAAGCACTCCATCGCTGCCGGGGCAGTGGCCGTTGGCCCTTCCCCCTCCCCCCGCCCTCCTGCCGAGCCTAAGCTTGCAGCTGCGTCTTGCCAGCCACCCTCCTTCGTGAAGCACGCTGGCTGAGCTTGTTCAGGGCCCAGGATCTCTCTTGCATGAGATGCCATGAGCCAGGTCCCCCTTCTGCACGTGTGCGGCCGCTTTCAGGAAACCGAGGAAGGGCTGGCGTGTCTCTCCGTGTCACCGGGGCTTGGGCCCATCACCCCAGCCTGCCGGCTCCACTGTGAACCTTGGATCTTAATGACTATGTCAGCCCCACTCCGAGTTCCGCTTCCTATAGGTTGGATACCGCGATGGGCACCAGTGACAAGAAATCGTGAAGGACATGGAGGGGGGCAGGAGGGGAAGATGGGCGGGCTGCCCCAGAAGCCACCTTCTTGCTCGATCCATCCCTGGGACCCGCGCTCACCGAGCCCCACGGTGCGCCCCTGGTGAGCTGTCCCATTCCCAGCCGTGGTGGCTCAGCATCCGCCATAGGGCTGATCACCCACCCTCCCTCCTGCCTGCCAGGACTCCTGAGGGAGTCCCTTGGGTGCCGTGTTAGGGCTGAGTGTGCCGTGTGCACAGCCGCACTTTCACAGCCTGCTGTTCACCCTTAGGCGTCGAGTCAGGTTCTGGTGCTGGCCATATTACTTTTTTTTCCCTTCCTTTTATTTTTTTTTTTTGAGTCAGGATCTCACTCAGTCACCCAGGCTGGAGTGCCGTGGAATCTCACAACCACCATAGCTCATGACAGCCCCGACCTCCTGGGCTCAGGCGATCCTCCCAACTAAGCTTCCTGAGGAGCTGGAGCAACAGGCGTGCACCACAACGCCCTGCTAATTTTTTGAGTCATGGTTAAAGACAAGCTCTTGTTATGTTGCCTAAGCTGGTCTCGATCCCTGGGGCTCAGGCGATCCTTCCACCTCAGCCTCCCAAAGTGCTGGAATGACAGGCGTGCACCCCCATGCCTGGCCTCCTGCCTCCTTTCCTAAGGGCCCCAGCCCTGCCCGGCCACAGGTCAGCTCCAGCACATGAATCTGTGGTTCCCAGGATGCACTTCCCCTCTCTCTAAACCTGGCCCATCTGCCTACCTCCAATGGCCCCCCACCCTGCTTCCTGATTTCCCAGTGTCCACCAGAAGGGGTTTTGCAGGTGCACAGTCACGCTCTGGGTGAGTTTGGTGAGAATCCGGAGAGCTGAGCTCAGGAACGGCAGAAAGGCCTTTCCTGAGGGCTGTGTCATCTGTCTCAGGTTCCCAGTGACCGTGTCGGACACTTGTTACCCTTCCCAGGTCGAAGGTTATCTTTTTTTTTTGAGTTGGAGTCTCACTTTGTTGCCCTGGCTGGAGTGCAATTGCATGCTCTTGGCCACCGCAACCTCGACCTGCTGGGCTTAGGCAATCCTCCCACCTTAGCCTTCCGAGTAGCTGGACCCACAGACGTGTGCCACCATATGCAGCTGCTTTTTTTGATTTATTGTAGAGGCAAGATCTTGCTATGTTGTTCAGCTGGTCTCGAACCTCTGGGCTCAGGCAATCCTCTTGCCTCTGCTTCTCAAAGTGCCAGGATGATGGGTACACACCACCATGCCCAAGCTAATTTTTTTTATCTTTATTGTAGAGATGAGGTTTCATCAAGTTGTTCAGGCTGGTCTCGAGTCCATGGGCTCAGGCAGTCCTCTCTCCTCGGCCTCCCAAAGTGCTGGGGTGACAGGTGTGAGCCACTGTGTCTGGCCTTTCCTCTTTAATAAAGAACATGGAAGGCCGGGCTCGGTAGTTCAGCCTGTAATCCCAGTGCTTTGGGAGGCCGAGTTGAGTGGATTGCCTGAGCCTGAGGGTTCGAGACCCACCTGGGCAACTTGGCGAGACCTCATCTCTACTATAAATCAAAAATTAGCCGGACGTGGTAGCGCGCGCCTGTAGTTCCAGCTCCTTGGAAGGCTGAGGTGGAAGGATCGCCAGAGCCCAGCAGTCAAGGCTGCAGTGGCCGGGAGCGGCCACTGCACTCCAGTCTGGGTGACAGAGTGAGACTCCAACTCAAAAATAAAAAAATTTAAAAAAAGAACATGAAAGGATGTTAGGGGAACGGAGACTTTGCAGTTTTCCGTCCTTTGTTGACATGACACCATCTGTCTTGAATGACGGGTCTTTCTGTCTCTGGGAAAAAAATTAGCTTTTGAAGGCTGCTTTCATTGCGTTTCCTTTGGCCATAACCCCCATCCCCTGGGACTGGGTAAGGATAGCCTTGACACCACCTCACATTCCCTGGATACTCACTGCATTCCAGGCATGGCGTGCAAGGCCTCACGCACATCTGTCTCCGGAATAGGGGTTTCCAGACGATCCAGTCTTCTTCGTCATCCTCTGGTTTTGCTCACTCACATCCTGTCTAGAGCTTAGCCCTGAGCCCTCCGGGCAGACACTTGCGTTTCTTTCAACACACCCTTTGCTTCCTCCCAGGTGAGTGGCTCCCACCTGGAGGTCAGGACAAAATGGGTGCCACAGGAATCCGGCCTTCCAGGGTTGCAAGACCCTGGGTGGGCTCCCTGGGATAGGCTCTCTGAGCTGGGCTCCCTGGCCTAGGGTCCCTGTCTGGGCTCTGTGGGTGGGCTCTTTGGGGTGGCTCCCTGGAGTGGGCTCCCTGGGGTGGTTCCCTGGGTGGGCTCCCTGGGGTGGGCTCCCTGGCTGGGCTTCTGGGACTGAGCTCCCCAGGGTGGACTCCCTGGCCTGGAGTCCTTGGTGTGGGCTCCCGGGCTGGGCTCCCCGGGGCCGCAGGGTAGCTGACGGCCACAGACAGGAAGGGAGAAGCCACGGCGTGACCACGGAAGGGTGCGAGGGTAGGCGTGGGCTGAGCACCGGGCCCCGGGCAGCAGGAAAGCCCGAAGGTCGGGTCTGGGATCCTGGCGTGGTCTGGGCTGGGGGGCGGGCCGGGTGTCCCTGCAAACAGGGTGAACCTCCATCGCCTTCACCCACGAGGGTCCATCGAGCCAGAGGGGCAGCTCTGTCTCTGTGTCCTTGGCCTACAGGGACCGAGGCTGGCCGGGCAGGGCGAGAGTCCAGAGGCGAGTCCAGAGGAGACTGCTTCCGCAGAGCAAGACTTTCCGGCGATGTCGCCAGCTTCCCTCAGCACTCCTGGATCTCGCCTCTGTTCTGTGCTAGGATTCACACGAAAGAAAAAGCCCTGGCCTCCCCATGGGGCGGCCCCTCTCAAGACAGGGGCTATGTTTCTGCCGAATCATCTCCCAGGACCATGGGGTAGGGGTTCTCCAAGTATTTGGTGACTTAATGAATGAAATCATTTGCTCCCCTGGCTGGGTGCTGCGGGGAAAAATCTCAGAACAGGATGGTTTACGTTTCTTTCTCCTCTTATCTGACCCTAGAAATTCTCCACTGGGTTTGCACGGACATCCCAGATGGGGGGATTTCCAAACGCGTGCCCGGTACACAAACATGGCTCAATGCAAATGATGTGCTCGTCTGCCTGAAGACCCCCAGAGGGACCAGGACCCCAAAGAAACACGCCTCTCTCCTTAAACCAGAAGCCGACGTTCTAAGGTGGGCATGCAACAGGCATTTAGTTAATGCTTGTTGACTAATTCGGGAATGTAAACACACAGATGTGGTAAATGGAGCAAGACAGAGCTGCGGTGTAGACAGCCAAACAGCCAGGCTGTGCAGAATGAGAAAGCCTGACCCTGGGGGCTCTGTGTGCAGGAACCAGAGTGCTGGCTGGCAAGGCCCCTTGGGAGGCTGCAGCCGGGACAGAACGGCAATTTGCTCGGGAAATGTTGGCACTGAGCTTCTACCAGGAGCGCCCCCAAAGTGCATCCACATCTTAAACGATGTCATCTATGTTTTGCTTTTATTCTTCCTTCGTTTTTAGTTCATTTTATTTTACTTACTTTATTTTAGTTGGAGTCTCACTCTGTCACCCAGGCTGGAATACAGTGGCACACTCACGGCCACCACAGCCTTGACCTGCTGAATTCGGGCAATTTTTCCACCTCAGCCTTCCAAGTCGCTGGAACAGCAGACGTGTGCCACCATGCCTGGCTGATTTGTTGTAGAGACAAGGTCTTGCCACGTTGCCTAGGCTGGTCTTGAACCCCTGGGCTCAGGCAATCTTCTCACTTCGGCCTTCCAAAGTGCTGGGACGACAGGTGTGAGTCACCACACCTAGCTTGTATGGCTTTAAGTTTTCCGTCAGAAGTGTCTGGACACTGATGGGAACCACCCTGAGCACCTCTTGGAGTTGCAGACGTCAAATGTGACTTGGGTTCATCTTTCGTTCTTGGTGTCTGTTGAGTGTTAACCATTTTACTACAATTTTTTCCTTTCTTAAAGTGTGAGCAATTTTTTGGCACCCTCTGTACTCTTGGAACGCACTCCTAGAGGATCTGGGTTGGGTGGGAAAGGAGGCTGTTCCAGGCATGAACCAGTGTGAACGCCCTCAGATGCGGCACCCGCCCAGCACCCTGTGGACACGCCGCCTTCTGTGTAGACGGCACTTGAACACGAGCTCGGGAATCTGGAGGTCACTTCACAGGACGCGGCTCCGGAAATTGCAGCTTTCAGATTTCAGAACCACTGGCGAATTCAGACAGCTCGAGTGCCTTCCTGTCAGCGTAGACGGCCTTGGCCCCTGGGTCCTGCTGACAGGCGCCTGTGGACATAGGCACTGAAAGGAGCAAAAAATGAATGTCCTCAATTATCTGTGCCATTTCTGAGTTGTTCAAAAACGCCACCTCCTCGACCTTCCGTGAAGGAGCCCCATTTTCTGTGCATCTGGATCCATGGACAGGCCCGGGAAGATGTGTGTCTGAAGGATGTTGTGTCTGGAGGATGTTGTGTCTTGCCGGGTGCTCATCCTGGCCGGGCTGAGGCTCGTGCTGGCTCTTGGATTCCCCCAGCCTGCAGGTTCAGCTCTGCCTTCCTCGCTTCTCCTTCTGCATCAGGAGAGGAGGCTGCAGGGCTTGGGGCTCTCTGTCAGAGGTCTGAACTGGAGTCTTGCCCGGCTCCCCTGCTGGTTGGGTGACTTCAGCCTCCCCAAGTTTTTCCATCTGTCAAATGGGTGTGATGACGTCTGCCCGGACCGCTTCAGGAGGTCACCGAGAAGGGGTGGCCACATAGCAGCTGCCTGGAGCTTTCAAGGACTGTGTTGGTGCTGGGTCTGCTGCCCATCATCTTTGCCCTAATGCTGATGATGGTCACAGGCTCTCAGGACAGGCCTGGCAGCCCCTGGTAGGTACAGGGCTGCTCTGCGGATGGCCCCGTGGCACAGGGATGCTGCCGGCCAGCAGTGGGCAGCTGTGATAGGACCTGAGCATGTTTGGCCATGTAGATTTCCTCTCCCTGCATGTCCTGGTTTGTTGCCGGAGAGGAGGTCTCTCTAAAAGAGATAGAGAGAGAGAGAGAGAGAGAAGGGACCCCAACTCTTGCCTGGGGTCTTGACTTTGCCCCAGGAAAGAATTCAGAGTTAGGTATACAAACATTGATCATGCAGGTACCCTTGTTGAGGAGGTATGCCCCTCCCTCCCCTAGCAGTTTCCCTCAACAGCAGTCCCACCCCCCTCCCCTGACAGTTTTCCACTACTGCCAATCATTTTCTTGTAGCATTATAATTGTTTAAGGTCACCTTATAAGTGAGAGCATATGGAACTCAGTTCTTTGTTTCTGTGATCAATCACTGAGTATGATCGACTCCAAATCCATCCAAGTTGCTGCGAAGTCCGTATATTTGTCCTTCTTTATGGCTGCATAATATTCCATTGTGTATATGTACCTAAACCTGACACTTGACCAAATGGACTTAGTAGACACCTACAGATTATTCGACCCAACAACCACAGAATATACATTCTACTCATCACCACATGGATCATTTTTTTTTTAAAAGGCAAATCATAGAACAAAACAGAGGCAAGCTCTAGAAGTGTTGAGGAAACTTGGGAAATTGTCAGAAAAGCTCTTTCTGCTCAAGAGGAAGCCTCTTGTAAGGTCTTACCCTGCTGTGGACAGCCTTGGTATCCGTGTGACCAGAAGCACCTTCCTCCCCTGCCCCAGCCTGTCCCGCTGGCCACTGGTCAAGAAACACTCCACACTTTCCTTTTCTGCCATAAAAAGAAGGAATGGACGGGTGTGGTGAATCATACCTGTCATTCCAGTACTTTGGGAGGCCGAGGTGGGAGGATTGCTTGAGCCCAGGAGTTCGAGACTAGCCTGGGCAGCATAGTGAGACTGTGTTTCTAAAAAAAAAAAAAAAAAAAAGGACTGACACCTGCTTCACACGATGCAGTGGCAAAGACTCAGTGACGCCAGGCACGCAGGGGGCCTGGGACAGCACCTGGCCCACAGGGATATTGTCATGGTCATGATTTTTATGAGGCAAGGAGCAGACATATCGGGATGGGGGGCATTGGCCCAGGGAGGGGACAGGATGGCTGGGCAGGGAGGGGCGTACCAGAAGGACACGTGGGTCCCGCGGAGGATGGCTTTTTGGTGGCCCTAGAAAGCATCGTTGGGAGCCCACCCTCACACCGCTGCCCCCTGGGTGTCCATGATGGCTGGGTCTGGGCCCCCGGTGACAGCGGCTCCAAAGGAGGTGGTGTCAGAGGCTCTGGGAGCCAGGCTCCTCGGGCCCACGGTTGGTGGTGGCGGCCCAGGCCTCCTGGAGGCCAGCCTCTCCTCTGCTGTTTTCCAGCCACCAAATGCCAGGCCAGTGATGGCGCGGGCACTGTCACTAGGAAGCCCACGGTGAAGCCCAGGGCAAGTCACAAGGGAGCAGGCGGGAATGGGTGCGGTTGCCTCTCCTGGTCCAAGAGCCTGTCTCTGGGGCACGACTCCTGTGCATCCCTCAAGAACCGCTCCCACTACCTGGGTAGAAGTGCCGGGCCTGGGCTGGACTGCCAGGGCTCCTGCATCAGCTGCATGACCTTGGGCAAGCTCCTCAGCCTCTTGTCTCGGTGTCTTGGGTGCAAGACAGGGCTGGGAGGGCTCATCGAGTGAATACTAGGGAGGCGTCCCCCATACCGCCGCCAGCCCTGCGGCCAACTGTGCGTGACCCGGGGGATGGGGGCACATCTGGTCATGCCTGGTGTCCTGCGTGCCCCAACTGCTGAGCCCTTTTTCTTTTTTCTTTTGAGTCAGGGTTTCACTTTGTCGCCCAGGCTGGAGTGCAGTGGCACGATCACGAGTCATCGCAGCATCGACCTCCTGGGCTCAGGCAAGCCTTCCGCTTCAGCCTCCCAAGTTGCTGGCACTGCAGTCACACACCATACATCCAGCTAATTAAAAAATTTTTTTTTAGGGATGAGATCTTGCCCAGGCTTGTCTCAAACTCCTGGCCTCAAACAATCCTCCTGCCTCGGCCTCCCAAAGTGCTGGGATGACAGGTGTGAGCCCCTGCGCCCAAGCTCTTTTTCTCCCTTTGAAGAATCACCACCTCAACAAGGGCGTCTGCATAATGACCATTTGTGACCTAACCCCGAATTGTACCCCACATTTTTGTGTGTGTGTACGAGTCTCACTCTGTCACCCAGGCTAGAGTGCAGTGGCACAATCACTGCAGCCTCCACCTGCTGGGCTCAGGCGATCCTCCAGCCTCAGTCTTCCAAGTAGCTGGGACTACAGGTGTGCACCACCACGCCTGGCCAGTTTTTTAACTTATTGTAAAGACGAGGTCTAGCCAGTTGCCCAGGCTGGTCTCAAACCCCTTGGCTCAGGCAGTCCTCTCACCTCCGCCTCCTGAAGTGCTGGGATGACAGGCGTGAGCCACCACACCAGGCTACCCCACATTTTTTTCATTAAAAAATAATTCTAAAAAAAGAAAAATCACTCTGATGTCCACCTCTTGATTTTCTCCTTCCTTTCTGTTTATTCCTCCAGCACATCTGCATAACGTGCCTGTCATGGAGCGGGGACACAGGGATGCAGCCTGGCTAGCCCCACACAGGACTTCTGAGGGCCCGCAGCAAGGCAGGACACTGTCCACGCTGCTGGGGACTTGTCATCTCAGCAGAGTCTGGAAAAGCCCAGGCTCTGAGGATGGAGCCAGCCCAGCCCCCGCAGGAGACGAGGCTGCCTTGCCCTGAGCCTCCTGGGAGAGCTAGGGGCCTCGGAGAGGGAGGGAGGCAGCAGAGGCGAGAGCCTGGCTGGGCGTGCGGGTCTGGCCGCTGACAACTCGGCTGTCACATCCAGAAGCGCCTTACCAGAGACCGTGCCTCTGCCCTCTGAGGACCGGGTTGTCACGCAGGTCGCTGCACCCTGTGGCCTCATTCCAGATGGGGTGACGGAGATCAAGGGGCTTGGGAAGCTCTGGGGAGAGCTGGGGTGCCCCCGTGGTGTCACACAGTCCGAGTCGCACAGAAGCCTTCACATACGCTCCGCCAGCCTGCCCTCCCCTCCCGGGCCTTCTCATCTGCTGGTGTCCTCACCCTCGAGGCTCGGTCCCCAGGCCTCTGGGAAGCCCCGACGCTCCAGGAGAGAACCCCCACTCCAAGGCTCTGACGCCTTGGCTTGTGTCCACTCACAGTTTCCCATGGGCGATCATTATTTCCTTTTTTTTTAACCAATATTTTTTATTTTGATATTGTGGGGTACAGTAAGGGCTAGGTGTACAAATATGCTTAATTCAGGCACCCTTGGATAAGGGCTGTCTCCCCGTCCCCAGACAGATATTGACTACCGTTAATCCCACCTCCCTTTCCCTCCCTCCCTCCCATAGTTTCCCACCACTGTCAGTCCTTTTCTTATAGTATTACCATAGATGTTCAAGGTCCACTACATGAGTGAGAACATGTGATACTCGGATCTTTGTTTCTGTGAGAGGTCACTCAGTATTATAGACTCTAGTTCCATCCAGGTTGCTGCAAAGTTCATGATTTTGTTCTTTTTTATGGCTGCATAGTTTTCCATCGTGTATATGTACCACATTTGTTTTTTAATCCAGTCCTCTTTTGATGGACAGCATGGTTGGTTCCAGGTTCTTGCTATTGTGAACAATGCTGCGATAAACATTCGTGTGCAGGTATCTTTGTGATAGAGTGATTTGAGTTCTTCAGGGTATATTCCCAGTAGGGGGATTGCAGGGTCATATGGGAGGCCGATATTTAGAGCTTTTAGGAATCGCCACACTGCTTTCCACAGAGGTTGCACTAGTTTATACTCCCACCAACAGTGTAGAAGTGTTCCCTTTTCAGCACACCCTCTCCAGCAGCTGTTATTTCTTGAGTTATTGATAATGGCCATTCTGACTGGAGTTAGGTGGTATCTCAGTGTGGTTTTGATTTGCATCTCCTTGATGACTAGTGAGGTTGAGCATTTCTTCATGTGTCTGTTAGCTGCTCGGATGTCTTCCTTTGAGAAGTGTCTGTTCATATTTTTTGCCCACTTTGTAAAGGGGGTTGTTTGTTGTTTTTTTTTCAGCATGTTTGAGTTCCTTGTAGATCCAGGATGTTAAGCCTTTGTCGGACCTGGAGTTGGCAAATAGTTTTTCCCAGTCTGTGAGCTGCCTCCCTGCTCTCTTGATAGTTTCTCTCGGCTTTGCAGAAACTTGTCAGTTTAATGAGGTCCCACTTGTCTATCTTATCTCTTGTGGCCCGTGCGTTTTGGGTTTTGCTCAGGAATTGGATGCCAGTTCCAGCTTCCATAAGGGTACATCCTGCATTTTCTCAAGTGCTTATGGTTTGAGATTTTACATTTAGGTCTCTGATCCATTTAGAGTTAATTTTTGTGCATGGGGACAGATAGGGGTCTTGTTTGAGTCTTCTGCATGTGGTCAGCCAGTTTTCCCAGCACCATTTGCTGAATAGGTTCTCATTATTTCTTTAGGTGTCTTCCCGCCTTCCCACACAAACAGCGAGTTTGTGGGCCAACAGCCAAGTCTCCTTCTTGGCAGGGCCAGTCCCACAGCCCTGCATGATACCCGTGGGCCATCACTCTGCGTGAGTCTTTTGTAATTTGTTAGATCCATATGTGCAGGCTGGTTATGTGGGTCCTTGGTGAGGGGAAGATTGGGGTTCTACTGACCCGTCACCCAAATGCTGACCATGGTGCCCCGGGGGAGCTTCTCAACCCTTGCCCTCTCCTTCCTCCTCCCTTCCGTCCCAGAAGCCCCCATGTCCTCTGCTGTTCCCACTCTTATGCTCACGTGCACCTGCTTATTCCTTTTATTTGCTTTAACAAATCTTTTTTTTTGAGTTGGAGTCTCACTCTGTCACCCAGGCTGGAGTGCAGTGACACACTCACGGCTACCACAGCCTCAACTTGCTGGGCTCGGGCGATCCTTCTGCCTCAGTCTTCTAAGCAGCTGAAACCATAGGCGTGCACCAGCACATCTGGCTGATTGTTTGTTGTATCCTAGAGATGAGGTCTTGCCAAGTTACCCAGGCTGGTCTCGAACCACTGGACTCAGACAGTCCTCTTGCCTTGGCCTCCCAAAGTGCTGGGGAGACAGGTGTAAGCTACTCGCTTATAAGTGAGACTGCAGAGTTTGATTTTCCATTTCTGCATTGATTTGCTTGGAATCATGGCCTCCCGGGCATCCTCGCTGCTGCAGGGGACACGACTTGTTTCCGGCCATGTAGTCTTCCTTGGTGCATGTGGGCTGCATTTTCCTTCTCCATTCATCCAAAATGCAGTTTCATTTGAATTTTTAAATTCAGAAACATAAAGTGTTCCACTTGTTTGCTTTGAAAAATGGAAAACAGAGAATATAAAATGATTTAACAAATGAAGGAAGTCATTTAAAAAAAAATTCCTGGCTGGGAGCAGTGGCTCATGCCTGTAATCCCAGCACTTTGGGTGTCCAGAGTGAGACTTCAACTCAGAAAAAATAATTCCTTCAGTTCTGTGTGATCAGTTAAGGAAGAGAGATGAGAGAAAGAGAGAGAGAGAGAGAGAGAGAGAGAGAGAGAGAGAGAGAAGGAAAAGGGGTGGGGAAGGAGGGAGGAAGAGAGACAGAGACAGAGACGAAGAGGAGGTGTGTTGAGAAAGCCAGAAACCCTCTCGGTGGTGCACGGTGGCTCACACCTATAATCCAGCACTGTGAGAAGCCAAGGCAGGAGGACTGCTAGAGGCCAGGAGTTCAAGACCAGCCAGGGCAACATAGTGAGTCCTCGACACTACAAGAAACTTTTAGAAATTACCCAGGCATGGTGGCGCCCTCTAGTCCCAGCTCCTCAGGAGGCTGAGGTAGGAAGATTGCTCAAGCCCAGGGGATTGAGACTGTGGTGAGCTGTGACTGTGCCACTGCACTCCAGCCTGGGTGACAGAGTGAGGCCCTGTCTCTTTAAAAAAAAAGAAGGAAAGAAAAAAGAATCTCTCGCTTTCTCTCTTTCACACACACACACACACACACACACACACACACACACACACACACACGTTTTGATCTTGTCGAAAACTTGCTTTTTAAAATGAACGTTGGGGTTTTTTCATCTATGTTTTTTGTCTTTACCATTGTAAGACATTACCATTGTAAGAGAGCAATTTTGAACACATCTCTCTGATGTTCTTGAATAAGAAGCTGCCAGCAAGAGGCCCAACACCATTCTTCGAACTGATCTTTAAAAAAAATCTGCTTCCCCCCCTCTGGAAACCTGTCAGGGCCTCTTCCTCTTCCCACGCATCACCACGCAGTGGGTACGGGCCTCCCCTTACCCCCTGTGTGGTGCTTGCTGGGCTCTGAGGCTTTGCACAGGTGGGGGAGGAGGTCGCTCCGTCTTGGGGATGTTGCTTATGATTTCTCTCTTAATGTGTCCGCCATTTTCTCTAGTCTCTGTCTCTCTCGAACTCCCGGCCTGAAGAGATCCGCCCAGCTCAGCTTCCTAAAGTGCTGGGATTGCAGGTGTGAGCCACTGCGCTCGGCGTCTTTTCTTCTTTCTCTCTCTTTGTTGGGTCTCGTGACGAGCCTTCTCCTTGTCCTGTTGTCCATCTTATTTTCCGAGCCTTTGTTTTCTTCCACTCCCCGAAAGATTTCCTTGACCTCATCTTCCCAGTCCTTCTATTGACTGTTTCATTTCTGTGGTCACATTTTCAATTGCTTGCTCTTTTTTTCCCCCCTGATTATTCCTCTTTAGAAAACAGTTTATTGGAGTACAACTTACATACTGTAAACTTCACTCGTTTTAGGCGTGCAATTCAGGGATTTGGGACGAGTTTACAGAGGTGTGCACCCATTTCCACAAGCCAGCTTGGATGATTCCTTCTCATGTGGCCGCTTGCTCTGGTATCACGGGTGTGGGTGACACCATGGCTCTCCTCTCGCCAAGGTGTGGGTGACCATGGCTCAGCCCTTTTCTTTGCTCCGAGTTCCTTGCTGGCTGCCAGTCCACTGCTTATAGTTCCTGTCTTTCCTCCTGGTCTTCCCCCAAGTTATCCTTTGCAGCTGTTACTATTTCAGTGTAAAATACTAAAAAGCCACCTGGATGCTGTGCATGGACGTCACCTTCCAGCTGAGGCGTTTCACCCTGGGAGTCAGAGGTCATGCCCATTTCCTTGGGGATCTCAAATGTCCACAGTAGTGAGTCCACCCAACTCCTCCAGAGAAGATTCTTCCAGCCTTTGCCTCCTATCAGGATGGGATGGATGGACGGAGCTGGTCGGGGCCTGCAGTCCTGGCTGTCAATATCCTTGGGGGTGTGTACAGCAGGGGCGGGAGCACCACCCTTCAGTAGAAGACAGACTTTTAGTTGGCTGGGCACGATGGCTCACGCCTATAATCCCAGCACTTTGGGAGGCCAAGATGGGAGGGCCACTAGAGCCCAGGCGTTCAAGACCAGCCCAGACAACGTAGCATGACCTCGTCTCCACAAAAATAAATTTAAAAATGAGCTGGGACCGGGCTCAGTGGCTCAGTCTGTAATCCCAGCACTTTAGGAGGCTGAGGCGAGTAGACTGCCTGAGCCGACGGGTTCAAGACCTGCCTTGGCAACTTGGTAAGACCTCGTCTCTACAACAAATCAAAAATTAGCCAGGCGTGGTAGAACGTGCCTGTAGTTCCAGCTACTTGGAAGGCTGAGGCAGAAGGATTGCTGGAGCCTAGCAGTCGATGCTGGGGTGGCTATGAGTATCCCACTGCACTCCAGCCTGGGTGACGGAGTGAGACTCCAACTAAAAAAAAAAAAAGTGAGCCGGGCGTGGTGGTGCATGCTTGTAGTCCCAGCAACTAGAGAGACTGAGTCGGGAGGACTGCTTGAGCCACAGTAGTGGAGGCTGCAGTGAGCTGTGATTGCACCACTGCACTCCAGTCTAGGTGAGAGACGAGACCCCAGCTCCAAAACATAAAAAAAATCAACGTTTATCCAACCTTCTTGGAAAAGTTGAACACCGTTCTTTACCACTGTCTCCGTTGATGTCGGCGAAGACCCCCAAGCCTCTGCCAGAATCCTCTTGGTGGTGGGGAGGGGTGGTCACCGTTCCGTGCTGAATAGAGGGGGGCATGGGGTGCGACCCTGCTTCCTCCGACCTTCACCCAGTCACCCTGTTGTCCTGTGGCCCATCCTTGCCCCTGGCAGGGCCTGGCGCCTGCAGTCCCTGGTGTCGCCCAGGTCCCGCAGCTGAGTCACCTGGCTCTTGCCGGCCACCCGCCTGGGCACATGGCCTTCGGAGTCCGCTCTCTTGTCCTCGGCCTGCTGTCCGGTTTCCAGCGACCCATGGGTCGCCCATGTCTCCTGCTGTCTTGTTTCCATCATTCTCTTGGTTTTCACGGGCCGATGGCTTTTTGATGCTCTTCAGCTCACATGGCAGTGGGGCTTCAGAGGGGACAGCAAGAAACCCCTGGGCTCAGGGTGCCGGGTCTGAGCGGTGGGATTAAGGGCCCTTGAAGCGGGATGGTCTTTTTGCAACGACAGATACAGGGGGCACAAGAGGGGTCTACCTGTATTTTGCATGAGGCATATGCAGATTCTGTGGTTATCAGAGTGATCTTTCTAATCCAGGGCACTGGCCCAGGTTGATGTCGGACTCCTGGCCTCAAGAGATCCTCCCGCTTTAGCCTCCCAAAGTGTTAGGGTTACAGGCAGAGCCGCCACCGTGCCTGGCTCCAGGTCACTGATTCTTTAAAAAAGATGAAACTCAAGGGAATCCTAGAAAGGAGACCGAGGTGACCCTGGGGGTGGGCCAGGGTGGAGGTGTGGGCATCGTTCAGCCAGGGCAGGGGGCGGTCCAGCACTGCTTAGTGACTTGCTGGCGTTCAGGTTCCCAAAGTGGTTTCTGTTCCAGCGCCTCCTCCCTGTTCTATTCTGTGTGAGTGTGAACGTCTGAGCGCCCAGAGAAGGGAGACTCTGGACTCGAGGGGGTATAGGGGTGGGGAGACCAAGGCCCCATTTATCAGGGTGGGGTTTCCGGTCAGCACTGGGGGCTTCCATATTCTCTTGCCTGCAACATCGGTGGATTTCAGGGTCAATCAGTGACGCCCCTAAGCTGCCCCCACATTAGAGGAAGGCCCAGGAAGCTTGGGAAATGACACGTGCAAACAGCAGGGAGTGGGCACAGGAGCTTCTGAGGGGAAACGGGGTCACCGCGAACCCCAGGGGGAGCCCAGGCCGTCCCTCCTTGACCTTCTCGAGCCACCTGGCCTTCCTGCCTCCCCCTAACCCCTGGTCCACCTTCCCCACCTGAGGCAGCCTCCACTCCCCTTCCCAGAGTTTTGTCCACGAGCTGTTTGGCATTTGCTTCATTAGAAAGCCTTTTATAATGCATTTCCAGGTCTGCGTTCAGTACAGATAAGCACCGTTGAATGAAGCACTTCAGGAAGGGTGGCTGTCTTAATTCCTCCACACCCAGCCTCATCAGTACAAACCGGGGAGGATGTCATGAACCAGAAAGCAATGGGCCCTAGCTGCCAGTGACCCTGCCACGCCCACTTGCGTAGCTGGAGCCGAAAAGAGACGATTAGATGCCAGTGACCTCCTGCAGCCCAGGCCGACCTTGACCACAGTCGTCAGCACAGCCCATCACGGGTTTCCTCAGCCTCACAGACAAGTAAAAAGAGGCTCAGGGAGACGGAGGCCTCCCCTCCTGCCAGGGGGCCAGTGAGGCCACAGCTGGGCTGGGCTACCTATCTAGGTGAGGATACCCCAGGAACCACTGCAGACTGGAGTTTTCTGACAGTTAAAAATTCTAGCAGGCCAGGCGTGGTGGCTCATGCCTGTCATCCCAGCACTTTGGGAGGCTGAGGTGGGAGGATTGCTTGAGACCAGGAGAGTGAGACCGGCCTGGGCAACATAGCAAGATCTTGTCTCTGTAGAAAATAAAAGAAATTGGCCAGGTGTAATGTCACATGCCTGTAGTCCCAGGTACTCAGAAGACTGAAGCCGGAGGATCACGTGAGCCCAGGAGGTTGAGGCTGCAGTGAGCCGTGACTGTCATGGCCATGGGTATTGCCACTGCACTCTAGTCTGGGCGACAGAGTGAGACCCCTGGCTCAAAGTAAATAAATAAAAAGGCCAGGCATGGTGGCTCATGCCTGTAATTCCAGCACTTAGGGAGATGGAGGTGAGAGGATTGCCTGAGCCCAGGAGTTCGAGACCAGTCTGGGGCAACTTGATAAGATCTCATCTCTACAATAAATCAAAAAATTATCCAGGCATGGTGGTGCACGTCTGTGGTTCCAGCTACTTGGAATGTCGAGGTGGAAGGATTACCTGAGCCCTGCAGGTCAAGGCTGCGCTGGCCATGATGGCACCACTGCACTCCAGCCTGGGCGACAGAGTGAGACCCAACTCGAAAAAACCCAAACCAAACAGTCCTGGAAGGTCAGAGCCAACGGGCCTTGCAGGTCCCAAGCAGTCTTATCTTGCAGACGTGGATGAATCCCATCTCTCCTTGGCTGGGAGCAGGGACTCTGAGCACCCTCACCGCGCTGGGTGACCTCAGGGGCTGGCAGGGAGGCCACGGGTGGGGACCTCAAGGAGAGGATCAAACTGCTGACAAGCTGGGTGTGGCCTCCAGTGTACTCCCCGCCATCACTTCCCCTGGTGTCCCCTCAGGTCCTGCAGCTGAGGTAGGGGCTGCAGACCTCCCCCTGGCTTGAGCTCAGGCCGCCAGAGATGCAGGGGACACCGGGGAGGTTCAGGGAGGCGTGAAGTGGTCACTGCTATGCTGGGTTCAGGCCAGGATGCTGAGCCCCTGAGTGATTTTTTTTGCTTTTTTTGTAGATGCACTGTCTTGCTATGTTGCCCAAGCTGGTCTCCAAATCCTGGGCTCAAGTGACTCTCCTGTCTCAGCCTCCCAAAGTGTGGGATTACAGCCGTGAGCTACTCTACCCGGTAAACACTTGCTAATTTTTGAAATGGGCGTCTCTTTCCTGTCCAATGCCAGTCCCCACAGCTGACCCCTTCCCCCAGGTCTTCCACCAGTGGATCAAAGGAGAAAAGAGCAGCCCCTGGATGCAGCCTCTCCTAACACGGCTCTGTCCACGGAGTTAGGGCCTGGGAGTGTATCTGGCGAGGAAAACTCCACTCAGTGCAGCTCCCAGGACATCAAGGGCTGAGGAGATTATCTTGCCGAGGGAGCTGCTTGCATGTCCAGCCTTGGCAGAAAGGGCTGCTGGAGTGCAGAAGCGAGGAGCTGGAGGCAAGAGGTTCCAGAGGCCCAAGCACCTTTCTCTGTCCTGGGTCTCACAAGGGGAGAGAGGCAGTCTTGCTGCAACTCAGCCTTCTGTGCTGTGCTGCAGGTTGCTCTGAGGTGGAGGAAGGACTAGGCTGGTCCTGCAAGTGTGATGCTCCAGGTAAGGCTGGTTTGGGTAATTTGTTTGTTTATTTTTCCATCCATTTACCCATCTTACCTGCCTGCCTGCCTGCCTTCCATCCATCCACCCATCCAACAATCCATCCATTCTTCCATCCATCCATCTATCCACCTATCCATCCAATTGTCCTTCCTTCCATTCTTCTATCTTTCCATTCGTCTGTCCATCATCCATCCTTCTGTTATCCATCCCTCCTTCCACCCTTCCATCCATCCATCCATCCATCACCCATCCAACCAACCATCCATCCATCATCCATCCATCTATTCACCCATCCATCCATCCATCCTCCGTCCGTCCAATCATCCATCCATCCATCACCCATCCATCCATCCGTCCATCACTCATTCATCCAACCATCCATCCATCACCCATCCATCTATTCATCCATTCATCCATCAGATAGACACTTTACGAGTCCACTGTCTTCAGGCAGTGTTCTAGGCACTGAAGAGGCAGTAAGGAAGATGGATGGTGTCCTGACTCTCAGAGATCTGGGTCTTCCTGCTCTCTCCTATCCCTGCTGAGAAGCACAGGGAGCATTGCTCTCTCAGCTGTAAAGAGCCTGTTAGTAAATGTTTTAGACTTTGGGGTCATAAGGTGTCTACCCTGCTGGTATAGCCTCAGAGCAGCCACAGACAATATATAACTAAACGGTCAAGGCTGTATTCCAATAAAACTTCTGGAGCAGCACAGAGCTGGGAGGTACCTTGGAGCCCAGTGGTTTCCAACCCTGGCTGCAGGCTAAAATCACCTGGGAAGCTCTTACATGCAACTCTTGTCTGTGCCCTGTCCCAGACCAATTTACTCAGACTTCCTGGAGTCTGGACACGAGCATGGGTATTTACTGAGTTCCCCAGGTGCTTCTAACACGCTGTCTTGGCTGAGAACCACCACCCAACCCAACCGCATCATTTTGAAAACCAGGAGACCAAAGCCAGAAGAGAGAGAGAGAAACAAGTTATCCAAGGTTCACACAATCAGTCTGAGTTAGGGTGGCAAAGAGCCATTAGGCTCTGACCTGTGACCTGAGCTGCTCTCAGGGCTGTGGTCACTCTCTGTAACTCCTCTCTCTCCCTGGCAGGTGGGATTAGAGAGGGCTGGGCATGGTGGATCATGACTGTAAACCCCAGCGTTTTGAGAGGTCAAGGCGGGAAGATTGCTTGAGGCCAGGAGTTTGAGGCTGCAGTGAGCTATGATCATGCCACTGCACTCCAACCTGGGTGACAGAGAGAGACCCTGTCCCTAAAAAAAGAAAGGAAAAGATTAGATAGGCTGATCTAAGAACCAAGTTGAAGATGTGATATTGATACCACCCTGGCGGCCCTCTGGCGAGCAGTCTTGGAGCTGGGTCTTCCCCAGTGTGGAAGGCAACAGAGAGGGTGTCGTACGCGTGGGCTTTTGGGAGAAACAGAACTCCACTCACCAGCACTGCGACTCGGGCAGGTCACCGACTCCCTCCAAGACTGTGTCGCCACGTGCAGAACAGAGCTGAGACCACACCTGCCTTGTAGGAGTGTGGTGAAGATCAGGGGAGATGACGCGTGTAGAGTGTTTAGCGGGGCTCCCGCACGGAACCCGCGTGGATCACCACGGCTCTTCCGAGTCCTTGCATGTCACCTGGTGTCGACGGGTGTGCTAGCCAAGTCAGAGGCAGGGACCCAACCGGAGGACAAAGGATGCTGCGGGCACGGTCATGGTCTGAGGCAAGGGTGGTTGGGCTGGGCTGAGACCTGGGACCCCCGTGAATGTCACCAGCCCTGCCTGTGTCCTGATGGCCGCCCAGGGCCTGTCCCTCTGTCCCTGGCTCCTGGGCTGCTGTCCCGCGGGAACAGTCAGGTATGTCAGTAGGTACTGATGAGCCCCAGCCTGTCCATGCCTCCGGGGGACGGGGCAGAATGGCCGCTGGCCCTGGCTCTCTGGGGCTCGCCCCAGGACGGTGTCATGCGGGTGGTACAGAGAGCACCATGTGTTTCTCCTCAGGGCTGCAGGTCCAGCCTGAAGCCACCCGTGCCCTCAGCTTGTCCTCCTCCTCCAAGGACTCCCTCTCCAGGCAATTGTCCCTCAGGGCAGGGACACGGCAGAAGCCACTGGGAGACAGTGCGTGGGAGGACCCGCTCTGTGGGAGACGTCACAGCAAGGGTTGTAATTTCCCTGCAGTTCTCTCCCTGATGAGGCGTCTGCTGCAGCCACGGGGTGTCCTCCTCTGAGCACACAGGGCGTGGTCCCCAGCCAGCTCCGGGGGGCGATGGGGCTCCCAGAGGCGCTCAACTGCGTTCTGCATCAGAGGCGCCACTCAGGCCTGTTCTCCTTTCCAGCCCCCCTTGCTGGTGACTCGCACGTGGCCCCACTCTCTCCTCCTTGGGCGGCACTGCCCCTTCCCTGGTCCTCCTTGTGTCATGCTCTGTCCCAGCCTGGTGGTCTCCTTGACGGCTGCCTCTGACTCCCGGCACATCTGTCAGCCGAGCCACCACTCTGACCCTGGACCATGACCTGCACCATGTCCTGAAGCCCAGAGATGTCCAGGGGCCGAGCCCTGCCCTTGGGAAACAGGCTGTCAGGGCAGGAGGAGAGGACCGGACTAATGCCAGCGCCTATGCCATGGGAGGACGCACAGGGCTTTAGGGGCGTGCAGAGGGGTGTGACGAGGGGGTGGTCCCTGGTGAGCTGGAGCTTGGACAGCTGGGGTTTTGCCCAACATAGAGGGTGTGACCTTTGGGGAAAATGCTTTTAGGCTCTCCAAAGAAAAATGTGGTCACGTTTGTAGGTGGACAAGATGTGCCTCCCGTGCAGAGATGCCACCAGGAAGGGTGGTGATTAGGACAGGATGGGCCAAGCAGTGGGAGGCACTTTGGGAGACCAAGGCAGGAGGATCACTTGAGGATGGAGGATCGCTTGAGGCCAGGGGTCCAAGACCAGCCTGGGCAATATAGCAAGACTCCATCTCTACAAAGCATACAAAAATTAGCTGGGTGTGGTGGCGTGCACCTGTAGCTCCCGCTCAGAAGGCTGAGGTGAGAGGATTGCCTGAGTCCAGGAGGCTGAGGCTGCGGTGACTTAGGGTGTTACCACAGCACTCCAGCCAGGAAATGTGCATCGAGCGAAAGCACTTGTGGAGGCACACAGCATCTCTCCTCTCCTCCTCTTGGCAGGCTCACCTCCTCTTTTTTTTCTTTTTTGAGTCAGAGTCTCACTCGGTCGCCCAGACTGGAGTGCAGTGGCCACTCCTGGCCACTGCAGCCTCGACCTGCTGGGCTCCGGCGATCCTTCTGCCTCAGCCTTCCGAGTAGCCGGAATTACAGGCACGCGCTACCACGCCCGGCTGATTTTTTGATTTATTGTAGAGATGAGGTCTCGCCAAGTTGCCCAGGCGGGTCACGAACCCGTGGGCTCAGGCAATCCACTCACCTCAGCCTCTGAAGACGCGGGATTACAGGCTGAGCCACCAAGCCCGGCACTCACCTCCTCCTTGCAGGCCCTCTAGACTGCCCACCCGAGTCCTCAGCACTCGCTCCATGCGCATGTCCCACCTGTTCGTCTGTCTCAGAAAAGGATGCACAGTAAGGTGAGGCGTGTAACCAGATGCATCCCGGCCCTTGGATGCTGCTGCTGAGGGCCTGGGGCCTCCCTGCCGCCACCCTCTTCCCTCTTCTCCACGGGGCCAGACTCAGAGAAGGTTCCCAGAGGTGGTGCCTCCAGACTGCCCCTCCATGGGTGCTTCTTGCCCTGGGCAGACCTGGCCGTCTGCATATGTGACAAGCTCCCCAGGTTATCAGCCAGGAATATGGGGGCTCCAAGACCCCAGCACCCCTGCACCTGCAGACCAAGCTGCTTCTTGGCTTCTTGGCTTCTGCACATAGTGTATTTCTGGGCCTGTTTCTTCCGGGTCTCTCCTGCCCACTCCGCCCCCCCCCCCCAGCTCCTTAGCACAGCAATTAACATTCAGCAGATGATTAAGACATGCTTTTACACGAAGCAGCTCACTCTCTGCTGGCAGTGAGGAGAGGATGCCCCTCCCCACTGCCGGGGCTAAGTGGGGCTAGGCAGACGCTGTGTCATTACTGACCTCGGCATGAGGGGCTCCTGGGCCATTCCCCCACTCCAGTCCTGGGCAGCCTGGCCCTCCAGTTCAGCCAGAAGGGTCCCTGCCTGGATAGACGGCCCTTTTAAAGTAGCCCCAAGATTGGCTCGTTGGAGTTGAGGGCACTTCTGCAAGTGAACAGCTGGGGCAGCCTCCAAATGCAAGGAGACTGAGTTCATCCTCAA
Source organism: Cephalopachus bancanus (assembly GCA_027257055.1). Taxonomy (NCBI): domain Eukaryota; kingdom Metazoa; phylum Chordata; class Mammalia; order Primates; family Tarsiidae; genus Cephalopachus; species Cephalopachus bancanus. Next base: position 85,669 of record JAPVLO010001067.1, read on the forward strand.
GGGGCAGGGGCGGGCGTGGAAGGTGCTTTGCTCCCTGGGAAGTATGCTGCCATGGTGGGAGACTGGGGAATCCAGCAGACAAGCTCTAGTTTCAGCAGCTTCCTCTGGCATGTCAGATTGTGACGTGCCCCGTGGGGTTAGGCGTGAGCACCAGCAGGTGACAAAGATGGCAACCTGCTTGCCTCAGCAGACTGGGAGTTTTGGGGGGGCAGAAATGATCCTGCCCCCACGCTCCCGAAGGCAGCAGGTCCATGGAGCCAGAGCTTTGTATTTTCATGAACCCTTCCAGGAAGCCACAAGATCAATATTATCATTTCCATTTTACGGATGAGCAAACAGAGGCTCAGGAGGTTATCGGGACAGCCAGTGGATACCGAAGACAGGCTTTAGCATGTAGCAGAAGCTGAGCTACTGCAATGAAGAGGCCACAAATACACTGCTGATGGGAGGTCCTCATTTAACATCCCCAGGTCGGGGGAAAGCTCTGCTCCAGGCGGTCATGCCCCGAGCTCCCTCCCTTCCCCCCTCCTCCTCCCAGCCCCATCCAGAGCCTGCTTGCTGGAGGCCCCGGAGGTGCACAGCCTTCGGGAGGCGAGTGAATGCTGCAGGGCGACAGAGCGGTCCCCAGGTGTCTCAGGCCCGCCTTTATACAGTGAGCACGGCCACAACATCTAACATGCCCCTGGCAGGTGTCGCCCTAAATGCTTTATGTCAATCAGTACACTAAGTCCTCACAGCAGCCCTCTGGGGCAGAGACTGGCATTACCCCACTTGACAGATGGCGAGACGGAGGCTTTAGGAGGTTAGGCGACTTGCTCAAGGTGACACAGGTAGCAAGCGGGGGCGCCAGGATTCAACTCAGGAAGCCGGCGCCCGCCTCGGACTCTGCTCCTTTCTCTCGGTAAAGCACAGTGGCATCATCATTCCCATTTTACAGATGGAGAAACTGAGGCCACATAACTTACTCAAGGGTACAGAGCCAGGAGGTGGTGGAGGCGGGACTGGAACCCAGGTCTCTCTGTTCACAGAGCATGGGCTTGCCAGCTTGCCCCCAGCCTGCCCTGGGGTCCCTTCCCTCATTCCGTCCATCTGTCCACCCTCCTTGTTCTGGGTTTTCGTGTGTGGGCCTGACTCACGGGAAGGCGGGAGGCCCAGTCACCCGAGGGAGAAGGCAGGTTTTATTTCTGCTCCAAGCATCTTGAGTGGGTGTCGGGAGCACGGCCAAGCCCAGCTGACACACTTTCCCTGACAAAGCTACTGAGTGGGGGCAGCCCCGAGGGCTCCAGAGGGCCCCAGACACCAACTTCTTAGATATGTCCCCCCAGGGAGGGTTGCGTGCGCCCGTGCCATCTGCCTTACCAGTCTCCTTCCGGGGACATTCACAGGGCTCAGACTCCAGGGGCTAAAGTCCACCCCGAGCTTCAGGGAGCTCTGGGGAGCTGCGTGTTCTGACTTTGCCTGGATGTCACGAAGGTCGTGCTGGCTTTCCCCATTTCACAGATGCAGTAGCCCGAGACAGCGTGGCTCCTCTGGGGTGTGTCCTCCTTCCCGTCAGCCCTCAATGCTTCCTGAAAGTCTTTCTCCTAGCAAATCATTCCTCTTGTCACATGAGGCCAGGAGACCCGGCACTTGTTAACTGTCTGGATCACCTGTCTCCCTCCAGGAACACTCAGAAGTGGCAGGTGAGAGCTGGGGCCCAGGCGTGTGCCCTGTAACAAGCACTCCAGGCAGTGAGGGCCCAGATTCCCCTTCATCTCAGGTACAAAACCCCGACTGACCTGCCCTAGCTGTGCCCAACATTGTTGCAGCCGTTGAAACTTTTTTTTTGAAACAGGATCTCGCTCTGGCACCCAGGCTGGAGTGCAGTGGTACCATCGTAGCTCACTGCAGCCTCAAACTCTAGGCCTCAAGGGATCCTCCTGCCTCGGCCCCCTAAAGTGCAGGAATTGCAGGCTCATCCCATCAGCCCAGCTAAGTTTTGCAGTTTTTGTAGAGACGGAGTCTTGCTACGTTGCCCAGGCTGGTCTCAAACTCCTGGGCTCAAGTGATCCTCCCACTGTGGCCTCCCAAAGTGTTGGGATTACAGGCGTGAGCCACTGTGCCGGGCTTGCATGAGTCTTGAGGGCTTGGCTGCTTAAGTGACAACATTTCCCTCCCAGCCCCGGCGGCCTCAGTGACTGCGGGGAGACCTCTCAGACACGTGGATGTCTTACCCTCACCTCAGCTAGGCATGCCCCATGCCAAGGTCCCAGGCCCAGCTGTTTCTGCCCGACATAGGTAAAGCCAAAAGGTGTCGGGGACTTTGGTTTTGAGTCGCAGTGGTTTCACGGTAGGTCTCAAATTCCCTGAGACGCCTTTCTAGGGAAGTGGCATCTGATTCCCCTTCCCTGAGTGGGATGTGGTTCTGGAGGCCAGGTCACAAAAGGCATGCGGGTCCCTTCTCTCTCCTGGATCATGCACCTCTAGGAGAGCCAGCCTCACACTGTGGGGACGCTCGCGCACCCAAGGGAGAGGGCAAGATGCGGACGCCTCCTGTCAGGAGTGAGCCAAGGCCTCTGGGAGCGAGCCTCTTGGCTTTGGGTCCACCGCCCCGGTCGAGCCTTCAGAGGGCTGCAGCCCCATGCTGTTTCTTCCCGCCAGCCAAGTCGCTTCTGAACGTCTGACTTCCAGAAGCCATAAGATAACAGACGTCCTTGTTTGACGCTACTCGAAGGGACATAAGATGGCGTCAGCATAGTCAAAGGGCAGCCATCTTGACACTGCCTAGCTCTGTCATACTCTCTTAACATGACCTGGCTTGCCTTCTAATCACTAGCCAAGGACACAACTGGCTTCTCGGAGGTAGCTATGGATAATCGTGTTACAACCTCTCCCCGCTTGTTTTGTGTACAAGTTAACCTAATCAGCCCTTCCTGGCCTTCATGACACAGACCCCATCACCATGGCAGCAGTCATGTGACTAGCCCACCCATCTGGCTGCTGTCCATCACTTGACGTCAATACCTGTGCATACCTGTCCCCATCGTGATGATGTGAAAAAGACCACCACCCGGTCACGTTAGCTGCCTACCCCCGTCAAGGGGAAAGTTTAAAAGCTTTCAACCTTAGCTGGGTGTGGTGGCTCTCACCTGCAATCCCAGCACTTTGGGAAACAAAGGTAAGAGGGTTGCCTGAGCCCACAGGTTTGAGGCCAGCCTGGGCAATTTGGTGGGAACTCGTCTCTACAATAAATAAAAAAATTAGCCGGACAAGGTGGTACATGCCTGTGGTTCCAGCTACTTGGAAGGCTGAGGTGGAAGGATCGCCTGAGCCCAGCAGGTCGAGGCTGCGGTGGCCATGAGTGTGCCACCACACTGCAGCTTGGGTGATAGAGTGAAACTCTGACTCAAAAAAAAAATAACATAAAATAAAAAATAGAAGCACTCAACCTCAAGCAGCCATTTGCATTGCTTTGCTCAGCTCTGGTCTGGCCATGTGGTTCTTTGAGCAATCTCCACCATGTTTCCTGTCTTTGGCTCCCTCCCCTACCTTGGGGAAGGTGGATTTTTCTCTCTCTCTCTCTTTAATTAACTTTTTATTTTTATTTATTTGTTTATTTTCTGAGTGGGAGTCTCACTCTGCCACCCAGGCTGGAATGCAGTGACACACTCACACACTTACCTTCGGGGGCCCAGGAGTGGCTGGCTGGACGGGCTCCTGCATGCCACTTGCAAAAGGGTTACACAGGAATCTTCACTTATCAACCCACACACAGCCCTGAGCAAAGGGCCTCGGTCCCTGGCCTCCTGCGTTCCGGGAGTCCGGGTGTTCTTCACAGGCAAGGAGCAAACCTCTGGGTGGGTCGTCCCAGATTCCTGAGCCCGTAGCTCTGAACAAACACTTTCCTTAGACCGTAGGGTCATTCTCAGGGTACCTTGCGCTACTACTGTCTGCCATAAGTTGTGGCATTTTATTTTATTTTATTTTATTTTATGAGTTGGAGTCTCACTCTGTCGCCCAGACTGGAGTGCAGTGGCCGCTCCCGGCCACCGCAGCCTCGACCTGCTGGGCTCCGGCGATCCTTCCGCCTCAGCCTTCCAAGTAGCCGGACCGACACCGGGTGCTACCACACCCGGCTAATTTTTTGATTTATTGTAGAGATGAGGTCTTGCTGCCCAGGCGGGTCTCGAACCCGCGGGCTCAGGCAATCCACTCCCCTCAGTCTCCCAAAGGTGCGGGATTACAGGCTGAGCCACCGAGCCCGGCAGTTGTGGCATTTTAAAATGCAGCAATAGGGCCAGGCATGGTGGCTCATGCCTGTCATTCCAGCACTTTGGGAGGCTGAGGCAGGAGGATTGCTTGAGCCCAGGAGTTCGAGACCAGCCTGAGCAACAGAGTGAGACCTCATTTCTACAATAAATCAAAACATTAGCTGGGTGTGATGGTGCACATACCTGTGGTTCCAGTCACTTGAGAGGCTGAGGTGGGAGGATGGCCTGAGCCCAGGAGTTCGAGGCTGCAATGAGCCATGATCACGCCATTGCACTCTACCCCGGGCAACAGAGTGAGACCCTGACTTAAAAAAAAAATGTAGGCTAGGCTCGGTGGCTCAGCCTGTAATCCCAGTACTTTGGGAGGCCGAGGCAAGAGGATTGCCTGAGCCCATGGGTTCGCACCAGCCCAGGCAACTTGGCGAGACCTCGTCTCTACAATAAAATAAAAAATAGCTGAGGTGAGTGGATTGCCTGAGCCCGCGGGTTCGAGACCCGCCTGGGCAGCGAAACCTCATCTCTACAATAAATCAAAAAATCAGCCGGGTGTGGTAGCGCATGCCTGTAATTCCGGCTACTCGGAAGGCTGAGGCGGAAGGATCGCCGGAGCCCAGCAGGTCGAGGCTGCGGTGGCCAGGAGCGGCCACTACACTCCAGTCTGGGCGACAGAGTGAGACTCCAACTCAAAAAAAAAAAATAAATAAATAAATAAAATTAAAAAATAAAAAATAGCCGGGCATGGTAGCATGCGTCGGTAGTTCCAGCTACGTGGAAGGCTGAGGTGGAAGGATCACCGGAGCCCAGTAGGTGGACGCTGGGGTGGCCATGAGCATGTGTGCCTCTGCACTCCAGCCTGGGCGCTGGAGCGAGACTCCAACTCAAAAAAAATGTAAATGCAGCAGTAGATCGCTAGTGCCCAAGGCAAGAGCCACCACTGGGCAGGTGAGGGAACCATGCTGTGACACCCTAAGGGAGCCAGCGCTGGTCGGAAGGGAGGGCAGGGCGGCCATGCGCTCCCCTCTGTGTGCGGTCAGGGCCTCTGGTCACTTGGGCGGGGCTGTTGGGCCATTGGTGGCTCAGCCAGGATTTGAGCCCAGCCTGCCGGCCCTGGTCCCTGCTGACCTCCTCTTCGTGCTCCTTGCAATATTGGTGACCTTGTGATCCCGGTGACCTTGGCCAGGCCCTCCCCCCCCACCCTGAGGGCTGCTCCAGGAACGGGCAGACTCCGCACATCAGGGGAGGCTTGGATCTGGCACCCCCGCCCACCCCCAGTCTCGAGCAAGTGGTGGGGGCCCTGTCCCGGGCCTTTGCCTGTGGGGCCCCTGGAATGCCGCCCCGTGAGCCCAGACGGTGAGGCCAGTGCCACCCCTGCCCGGCACCTCTCCTCACTCCCTGCCCGGACCCTCCGCTCACTCCCTGCCCAGCTCCACCTCCCCCATGCCACACTTGTCCGGGACACACGTTCCAGGTGGAGCACCTTGGCACCACCCCTGAGTCCAGCCCAGAGGCGCACCACCACTGGGGCCCTTGGTGGGAGGGGCTCTCCAGGGGGTCAGGTCAGGTGCCCGGGGCTGGATGCCGGCACCACCCTGGCATGGGTTTCTGTCCTGCAGGCTGGGCACAGCCACACCGGGGCCCGCCCCCAGCCCCAGACAGGCCTTCCGCGGACACCCCTCTGCCACCTCCGTCCTGAAAAATAAAAAAGTCCTAAGCCCCTCAACCGGATGGACGGACCCCCCCTTTGGCCAAGGGGACCCTAGGGAAACCTTAAAGAGAGCGTTCCGGGCCCCACTGGGTGCCTGTCATGGACATTTGACCCTAAGGGTCAACAGAACCAGCCCCTTCTGAAGACTTGCTGGACCCCCCTCCCTGTCTGCGGTTCAACACAGCAACTGTCCTGCATTGCTGCCTGATGAGCGACCCGGCCCTGGACTGTTCTGGCTGGTTGACAGAGGCTGCACACTGAGGACCCCCGTCACGGCGTCACCTTTGGAAGGAGAAGCCTAACTGTGACACATTTAAATGTGAAGTCTTCATCCCATGGTGAGCACGGGACACGTGCAGCACATGTTTGCTTGCTGCTTGTGTGTGTATCCCTCGTGGGTATGCACAGCCCCCGACAGCCTGTTGAGGACGAGGACGTAGCCAGACCCTCGGCATAAATCCCTCTGTCGCCTCTCCCTCCCCAGAAGGGACTGCTTCTGGCTTCCCAGGCTGTGACGGCCAGCCTTCAGGGTGCCAAAGCTCTCCTTCCCAAAGGTAGGACCCCGTGATCCTGTTGTTCGTTTTTTCACAGATGGGGTCTCACTCTGTTGCCCAGGCTGGAGTGCAGTAGCATGATCACCGTTTACTACCTCAAACTCCTGACCTCAAGCGATCCTCCTGCCTTGGCCTCCCTAGTAGCTGGGACTACAGGTGTGTGCCACCACGCCTGGCCGGTTTTTAAATTTCTTGTAGTGACGGGGTCTCACCGTGTTGCCCAAGCTGATCTCAGACTCCTGGCCTCAAGCAATCTCCCTGCCTCAGTCTCCCAAATCGCCAGGTTACAGGTGTGAGCCACTGCACCGGGCTGAACTTGGCAATTTGAGCGGACACTTCTGTCCCTAGCTTCCACTGTGGCTGCCTTCAGCCTGCACCAGTGGGTGGTCCAGCTGCCCCAGGAGTTTTCTGCGGCCCCACTCCACCCTCTCCCTGAAGACCCTCCCAAGACTCCTCAGTGCCTGTGGTGAGGAGTCCGGCCCCTTGTCCTTCTTTTTAAGCCTCCCAAACTCTTCCTGGGAACCTGAACTGCCCCGACCCCCTTGGCAGCAATTTCTCTGGGAGTGGTTTAGGTTGGAGTGCCCTCTGCAGACACCCACTCCCCTGTCTCCCACACTAGGAGCAGAGGAAAGGGAGGTGGCCGGGCGTCTGCGCAGCCTGCGGGGTGCGGTGTGGGCATGGGCCAAGAGGACAGGCCCAGGATGGGCAGATGGACACAGCATCCACTCCCCAAGGGGGAGTGTGAATGAGAACAGTTTGAGAGGGCCTGATGGGCATAGCCGGGCGGGACCTCTCGTGACCTTCCAGCCTGGCACTGACCCAGAGGACACACGACACCACTGCTGTGCCCTCGGCCCATGGCCCCTGCAGATGCCCTCACGTGCCACAGGGCTCTGAGCCCGGGAGGCCGGCAGGTTCCAAGGCGTGACGCGTGTGTTCCTTCCGTGGCTTTGCGCACTGGCACATTTTCCCCGGAGTATCTGTAGATCCTCCAAGGAAGGGTCTGTGACTCATAAGGGGTCTGACTCGGTCTGCGTCTGCAAGCCCGCGTGGATGCTTGCTCCCGGCAAATCTGGTTTCCACGTCCAAGGGTGGCACCATCCAGCTTGTTTTTGTTTCAGTTATTTTTTGAGTTGGGGTCTACCTCTGTCACCCAGGCTGGAATGCAGCGGCGTGATCATGGCTCCCGTGGTCGTGACCTGCTAGACTCAGGGCATCCTCCCGCCTCAGCCTCCCAAGTGCCTGGGACTACGGACATGTGCCGCCGCGTCCAGCTAATTTTTAAATTTATTATAGAGCCGAGGTCTCACCAAGTTGCCCAGGCTGGTCTTGAACTCCTGGGCTCAGGCAATCCTTTCACCTCCATCTCCCAAGGTGCTGGGATTGCAGGTGTGAGCCACTGCACCCGGCGAATTTTTTAATTTTAATTTTAATTTTGCAGAAACACGGTTTCACTATGTTGCCCAGGCTGATCTCAGACTCCTGGCCTCGAGTGATCCTCCTGCTTAGCCTCCCAAAGTGTTGGGATTAGAGGTGTGAGCTACCACACCCGGCCAAACACCTACACTTTAAGTTCCCATCTTTGTTTACGTCAACACCCACAACATGTTCAGCCAATTGCACTCTCATGCCATGGGGTGCAGGCCACGTGGAACAACGGCGCTTCGGAGCCTGCTGGCTGTGGTCTGTGCCACTTCATGATGCTCCAGGCGTGCTTGCCGGCGGATGTGAAACAGTCCCCTTTCGGTGAAGAAAAATCAGCCTAGGAATGTGGGCGCCTAACCTGTGACCGTGGTGACAGCCCAAGCGCCAGCGCTGCTGGGGCCGGGCATATTTCTGGGTTCATGTCCACAATCTGGCTGCTGGAGGGACAACTTTGACTGTGAGGGAGGTAGCAGTCATCCTTCCCGCTACAGCAGGCCCGCTCCTGGGTTCAGAACAGGAGTCATGTGTTTTTTTTTTTTTTGTTGTTGTTTTTGAGTTGGAGTCTCACTCGGTCGCCCAGACTGGACTGCAGTGGCCGCTCCCGGCCACCGCAGCCTCGCCTGCTGGGCTCTGGCGATCCTTCCGCCTCAGCCTTCCGAGTAGCGGAATTACAGGCGCACGCTACCACGCCCGGCTGATTTTTTGATTTATTGTAGAGATGAGGTCTCGCCGCCCAGGCGGGTCTTGAACCCGCGGGCTCAGGCAATTCACTCACCTCAGCCTCCCAAAGGCGCGGGATTACAGGCTGAGCCACCGAGCCTGGCTGGAGTCATGTGTTTTTGGATTCTGTTGTAAAACCAAGCTGGTCTTCTGCAGGAAGGTGGAAAGCTTTGAAAAGTGTCGGTGGATGGGGCCGGTGTCTGCCTTGCAGGGACCGAGGCAGGAGAGATTGCGGCTCCTTCCTGCAGCAGAAATTTGGGGGGAAGGGTTCTCGAATCGGGGACAGCAGGTGTCCGAGGCTGCCTTCTCCGTGTGACCTGGTCCCCCTCCTCTTCGCTTGTTTACTTATTTACTCACACATTATCTTTGGAGTCAAGATCTCCCTCCGCCGCCCGGGCTGGAGGGCAGTGGCACCATCGCAGCTCACCGCTGCCTTGGTCTCCCGGGCTCAGGCTCTCTTCCCACCTCGGTCTCCCGAGGGGCTGGGACTCCAGGCAGGCACCACCAGGCCTGGCTCCTTTTAAAAAGGGTTTGTAGAGACAAGGAGTCGCTGTTGTCCAGGCTGGTCTTGAACTCCTGCTCTCAAGAGATCCTCCCACCTTGGCCTCCCGAAGGGCTTGGATGATGGGCGTGAGCCACCGCACCCAGACCCTCTCCCCTTTCGCTCTCCAGGAGAACGTCTTGCACTGGCGCCAGCCCTGCTCACCCACGTCCCCATTTCTCCATCCCACCTTTCTTTGTCTCCTTTTGTGGCTGGGGGTTCTCTGGCTGGAGGTGGGTTCTTCACTCTCTTTGCGGTTAGGGCTCCTGCCGTCCTGGTGTCCTCCCTACTTTATGGAGACATTCTGGAAGTCAGGGAGGGCGTGTGAGTCTGAGTGGTGGGCCTGGCATGGATACATCGAGCGAGCCCGCGTGTCATGGTGATGGGATGACCAAGTATACAGAAGCCACCATGGCCCCCCGCCACCCCCAGGTGGGACTTCACAAGAACAGGATGTGGAGTTACCCCCTCCCCATCTCTCAGTAACAGTCGCAATAATTTCATTGTTTTGGATGTGTTTTGGTGGGGGGGTTTTCTTGGGGTTTTTTTTGAGTTGTAGTCTCACTCTGTCGCTCAGACTGGATGGGGATTGTGGCCTTGTCTGAGTGGTGCTTGAGTCCCACGAACCTTTAGGATGTTTTTCTGTTTCTGTCCCTTGATTCCGTCATGCCAGTGGGCATGTGAGACCTGCAGTGCCTCTAACCTTCTGCAGCTGGCATGGCCACCCCATCCCCACCTGACCCTGGGGACTCCAGGAAGCCCCAGTCCAGGCCTATGGTCCTGGCCAGGTTGGGAGCTTCACCACTGACTCGGCTGTGTCATGTGTCTCTCCAGACGATAGGGTCTCTCCCGCCTCAGGGGGCCTTGGCTCTGTCCTCACACCTCTTGTGGGCCTCGACCAGCATCTGGCTCTCAGACTGGGCATCCCAGGGGCTGGTGCCCACCTCCTGTCTCTTGGACTCCCGTGCCGTGGCCAGAGCCGACGGAACACACTGCACTTCTCGGTGCAAATGGGCACTGAATTATGCTCTGCTCCCCTGGAAAGCACCCTCGCTGGAAACTTCTAGAGAATACACCACATCCCCTCCATCAGGCCTGGAAGCTCAGACCTCAGTGAAGCTCACGGCTCACTTGGGACGCCATCACAGGGCACTGGCAGCTTTAAACATGATCTTGCGGACTGTGTGAGTCACGCAGGCTCGCTGCAAGGAGTGAAGGGACTACCAAAAAGGAGAGAGAGAGAAGCAGAGTCTCCCAGGTCTCGGCTCTCGGAATCTCCATGGTTCGCATTTAAGGCCACCTCTTTCCTGCCTGGCACGATGTCTAAAACCATGTGGCACTTTCTCAACGCCTTTGCACCTTTCCTTCTTCCCTGGCTGCGCCCAGAGCATTCCCCACTCGGCACCGTCTGTTCTTCAAAGACACCGTCCTCATGACGACGCAATGTTTCACTGTCTGCTGGTGCCGGGATCTGTGCGGCTGCTTCTCTGCTTGCAGGCGTCGGGTGGCTCCTGTTTTTCATGATTACAAAGGATGCTGCAGGGAACGTGCTTGTCCAGGAAATCTCTGTCTGGGTTTCTGATCATTTCCGCGGAGATTCCCAGAAGGGCAGTGATGGCCCTGTGCGGCCTCCCTGCTCAGGAAGGCGGGGCGGCTCCTGCCACCCCGAGGGGGTCGCATCTTCTGGCCCGCAGCCTCCTGAAGGCCTGGGCCAGGGCCTCCCCCAGGAGAGCCTCCCCGGCAGCCCCCAAGGCCTCACCTGAGCCTGCTCCACACAGAGCCCCGCGTCCTGCAGGAATCGTCTCATAATTAGCTTAGAGACTAAAGCACATTCAATTAGCCATGGAAAGCCGCCCAGCCATCTGCCTCTGTTTTCATTTCGAGAAAATGGCAGCTCTTCCCCACCCTGCTCCCTCTTTTGGGGCTGGAGTCCATTTCCAGCATCCCGGCTCTCGTGGGAGCAGGGCCCCTCCAGTGCGGGTGGCCACGCCGGAGAGGCAGAGTTGAGGGTCGGCTTGGGGTGGGGGACCGGTCAGAGCTTGCCCAGGCGCCTGGGTTTTGCCTTGGGAGGCTGGAGCCCCTACCTGGGAGCCACCTCGGCCAGACACAGGCGGCACCCTCCTGCCTGCCTACGTGGGCCGTTTGGGGACCTGGCCTCGGCCTCGTGGCTGCTGAAAGGATGGACTGAGAGCGGGAAGCCATTTTTTTAGCTTGTTCCTAAACCCTAACACAATATGAGAAAGTAGAGTCTATGTCCAGGAGAAACACATGCTCTAGGTAAAGATTAACTTTGCTGACTTTGTCTTTTCAGAGACACAGACTCCTTAAGCGTGACCGGTACTGGCCTACTATAATTTGTCTTTTTAGAAACTCAAATTTCTCAAGCATGACCAGTATCGACCCATAGTATACTCAGTGCCTGGTGACCAGGACCCCCCTGGGGTCTCCAAAACACTGCAAGTGGTCAACAAGGAGGTCGTGGCAGTCACATCTGCCCGATTGCAACATCTCCAGGGGAGAGGATTTAAGCTAGGGCTCAGGATACTATGTTGCCACACTCATCTAGAGTGTAGGCCTGCTTCCTGTCTGGGGGAAGTGAACCTTTCTTAAATAAATTTTTTCTTCTTTCACCTCTTTGTGTGTTGCAATTCTTTGCCTTGCTCAGATCGCTGGTTACCAGCGCGCACCTCCAGCACGCCAGCCCCAGCGGTGCTGCACACCCCCCCATCCAACCATCCGCCCTCACCCTCTCCACACCCTTACAGCCGCTGTCCTGAAATTACAGGGCTGCAGCGCTTTGGCGTGGCGAGGGACCTCAGAGAAGAAGGCCAACAGTCCCACTGCACAGGTGGGGAGACTGAGGCCAGGGAGGCTAGCTGCCAAGCCCAGGCACAGACCTTCAGGACCCTCCTCTGCTCCTTGGAGGCAGCCTCGAGGGACGGGGTGTGGCTGGGATTTCACCGCACTCCCTGGACAGGGGCTGGAAACAAAACCCCGAGGCCATCATGGCCACCGCCACGGGGCACTTCAAAATGTGCAAAAGCCCAAGACCACTGAATGCTCAGCCCCGGCTCCAGAGGCTGGGCAGGCTATGGGTGGCCTCCCGCACACCCTGGGCTATATCCTGAGATTCCAGCTTCTCACTGTGCCTGAGTTCCAGCAAAGGGCACGACTTGTGCTCGACATCTGGCCGTGACACGGGACTGAGAGAGACTGAGGGTGGCTCCTGCCTCGGGGCCATCTGAGATGCCTCTGGGGCAGGGTCCTGCGGGTCTTGCCACAGTCCCCAGGGCTGCCGGTCAGGCCTGTGCATGTGCCAGCCTGGCCGTGCACCCCCCCCGGGGGGGCTGTCAGAGGCCTGGAGGGGGAGCCGCAGACCCTGGCCAGGGGCAGCTGCCTTTCCCGCAAGGGATGGGACCCTCTGCTACCATGTGTCCCAGCGCTCTGGGTGAACCGTGCCCAGCTTCCGTCGGCGGCCATCTGCCCTCTACTGGATGAGGCCACGTGGCTGGGCCCTCCCAGCCCCGATGCCCTGTGCTCCGTGTCCTCGGCCTAATTTAAATGACCCGGCAGGGGCCAGGAGGGGCGGGATGGGGAATGGGCAGAGAGGTCCCGTGCTGAGTCCGGCGCACGGTGAGGACACGGGCCCTGTTCACCCCACTGGGATACGTCTGCGTGGAGGGACCACGGTGCCGGGTTTCCAGGCGACGTGATGTCCCTGCTGGCTCCACAACCCTCTCCCGTCAAGAGGGGAAGGGGTTTCTCCCAGAGGCTGCTCTCCAGTCACCCTCCCCACCTCTCCAGCCTCCACAGAACCGTGGCCGTGAAGTAGGACTCTGCAGATTCCCCCAGAGCCGTGTCCGGCAGACCCAAAGCTGGTCTCGGCTCCCCTGAGGTCACACGTGCCAAACAGCCAGTGGACGGTGGCGCTCAGGTGTCCTGCCCAGCGCCCGCCTGGCCTCTCAGTTAGGGTGAAATTCAGGTGGAGACCCTGTGGTCTTTCCTATGAAAGGTTTGACTCACCAGGCATGATGACTCACGCCTGTCACCCCAGGACTTTGGGAGGCAGAGGTGAGAGGATTGCCTGAGCCCAGGGGTTCGAGATCAGGCTGGGCAATATGGTGAGACCGTGTTTCTTCAAAAACAAAAAAATTAGCCAGCCGTGGTGGCACAAGTTTGTAGTTCCAGCTACTTGGAAGGCTGAGGCAAAAGGATCGCCTGAGCCCAGCAGGTTGAGGCTGCGGTGGCCGTGAGAGTGCCATTACTGCATTCCAGCCTGGGTGACAGAGTGAGACTCTGACGCCAAAAAAAAAAAAGGCTTGACCCACAGATGAGGCAAAAGCAGCCCTGTCCAGGGAGCTCCTGGGAGAGAGAGAGAGACGGAAAACACTTCAGTCATTTGCTTTAAACGCCAGGAAGGGGCAGCGTGGTGTGCAACATGCCACAGACTCAACCCGTGATGAGACGCACTCGGCCAGTCTGTGAGGCGGGTGACAGGAGCGTGGGTGACGGGAGCAGGGAGGAAGGGTTGGGTCGGGGACTAGGGCGGGAGAGAGGAGCGGAGAGAAGGAAGACAGTCAGAACTCAGCAGCGGAGCGAGCACGGCAGCCTCCACAGTTACAGCAGCACAGACATCCAGACGGCTACAGAGGCGCGCACACAACACACGGGCCGGACAGAGGCAGAGCCGGGAGGCCAGGGCCCGCGCGAGGCCCACGAGGGAGGGCTCGGGGTCAGGCAGACACAGCTCAGCTGTTTCAAAATAACCAACATGATGATTTTCCAGAGACAAACAGAATGGCTTCTTTCAGAATTATTTATCGGGCTGAGTGAAAGACACCTCATAGTCTTTCCTATGAAAGGCTTGACCCGCCGGCATGGTGGCTCATGCCTCTCATCCCAGCAGCTGGGGAAGCCCAGGCTGGAGGATTGCCTGAGCTCAGGAGTTCGAGACCAGCCTGGGCAGCATACCAAGGCCCCGTCTCTATAAAAGAAATAAAAAAATTAGCTGGGCATGGTGGCACACATCAGTAGTCCCAGCTGCTTGGGAGGCTGAGGCGGGAGGATTGCCGGAGCCCAGGAAGTTGAGGCTGTAGTGAGCCGTGAACGTGCCACTGCACTCCAGCCTGGGCGAGGGAGCGAGACCTAGGAAAAAAAAAAGAATAATTTCTGTATTTTCTTCCTGTCTTAAACACACGTTTCCTCCCTTCCATTGAGGACACCTCGTGAGCGGTTCTGGGCAGGGACAGCTCACACCCTGCCAGCTGCAGCCGTTGGGATGGCGCGCCGAGACCCTGCGAGGTGCCGCTGCGTCCCCACAGTGTCGGCCCTCGTGCTGTCGCCTCCTGACGTGGCTCCACCCCGTGGCGCCTCGTCTCTGAATGACAGTGGAATCCAGGTGAGAATGATCGTTTTTTCTACCAAGGGCATGACCCACAGAATGAGAAAATGAGCCCACGGAGGAAGACAAAGAGAAGCACAGCTTCATCAGGAAGCTCTGGGGAGAGAGAGACGGACGTGCCTGTGTGGAGACCAGTCATCCGGATGCAGGGGGCTCACTCCGCCCGGGGACGGGACTTGCTGTCCCGATGGGCGGGACTAGGATGGCGGTGACAGGTGGGTGATCAAAGAGTGCCCCAATGGCTCCTCCTTCCCACCTCTGCCCGGAAGTTGTCCCTGTCACTCGCACTCAGTTCTTGTACCAAGCGTCTTCTCTGCGAATTCCTTCCTAACACCCCTCTATTCCCTGCGGGGCCTCTCTCCCTCCTGGGCTCTCGTCCTATTTCTTGCGACCTCTGCCATAGGCCTTAGCATACTCTTTTAAAAAATAATTAATTCTAAGAGATAGGATCTTGCTCTGTTGCCCAGGCTGGAGTGGGTGGTGCAGTCATAGTGTAGCGGGGAGATAGAGAGGCCGTGACACCGAGACTATTAGAGGAAGTGGCAACTAACTTTATTATGCCAGTGGGCTCGACGGGTTAACGCTTCCAGGTGGAGTCCCCCAGAAAGGGAGAAGAGGGGTCTCATACCTTTCTTTAGGTAAGGGAGCGGGGTCGTGTTGAGTGATTACTCATTTTCTTTGGAATTCACAAGGTTGTACTCAACAAAATCAGATTTCCAAAGAACAAATGTTTTCCAGGAAATGCAGGGCAGTAGGGTTGTAAACTGTCAACTTCAAAAGAGGGATTTTGGATAAGTTTGTGAATTTGTTACTCTTTTGCATCTCCATGAAAGCCATCAGTCCTCTGCTATTTGGTTTTCTCAAACAAAACTGGTCTGGGGTTTTCAGAGCTTGTCGATTGATTTTCAAAAGGAATACTTTTAACTGCTACCAGCCCCCTCTCTGCCACAACAGCTTACTGCAGCCTCAATCTCCTGGGCTCAAGTCATCCTTCTGCCTCAGCCTCTCCACCTTGAGTATCAGGACTACAGGTGCACACCACCATACCTGATGGTTTTTTTTTTGTAAAGGTGTGGTCTTGCTATGCTGCCCTGGCTGGTCTTGAACTTTTGGGCTCAGGCGATTCTCCTGCCTCTGTCCCATGAGTAGCTGGGGCTACAGGCACACGCCATCATGCACAGCTAATTTAAAAAAAATTTTTTTTCTTGTAGAGACAAGGTCTCACTATGTTGTCCAGGCTAGTCTTGAACTCCTGGCCTCAGGCAGTCCTTCCATCTCAGCCTCCCAAAGCGCTGGGATTACAGGCATGAGACACCATGCCTGGATGGCACATTCCAGTACAGCAAGCTGTCTCCGCCTTGTACTTACTGTTGTTCTGGGCCGGGTACTGCTTGGTGGTGGGGTTGTCCCAAGTGCTGGAGGGTGTCTGACAGCATTCCCCGTCTCTGCCCTCTGGATGCCAGCAGCCCCACAGCCCCCTCTAAGATCACCCAAACCATACCCAGTCATCGCCACACATCCCCTGGGGGGCAGAGTCACCCCGAGGACACTGTGCTGGAGCGGGTTCTGGGAGTGCTGGCCCTCGCGGGGGCGTGTCCTCTGATTCTCAGCGGTAGAAAGTGGCTGGCGCAGGAGGTCCCCTGATTCTGGAAAGAAGTTCCCAGCCACCTGCTCAAAGGTGGGCACGCATGCAAGGCCAGGTGTGCGACAGCCACGTCGGCCATTGCATGAGGCATGTGTGGGTGCCGGGTCTGTCCACAAACCCTCTTGACTCGCTGTGGGGACATGCACAGAAAGGTGAGAGAAAGCACCTGCGTTTCAGGGTCTTGTGACCGTGTTCGTCAGAAAAGGCCTCCGGCCACAGGAAGCCGAGGTAGGCCTGACCACCAGGCCGTTCGTGGAGTGGTTCTGAGGCAGGGCGGGCTCCCCTGCATGGGGCCAGGAGTCAGAGACAGGCTGAGGTAGGGTCGCCATAACGGTGGAGGGCTGGGGGTCTTCGTCAGACTTGGCTTGGGCCTTTCAAGGGACTTGAAGCGGGGGTGAATATGGCTGGACTTGAGGCGGTGAGGTGAGCGTGATTGTGTGGAGGTGGGTGAGCATGGGGTGGACTCCAGTGTCACAAGCGTGGTGTGGCTCAGAGCAGGGGCGTCCCCTCCCCGGGGCAGCTCCAGCCCTCCAGCAGACCGTCGGGCCTGGTTCGGGGAGGCCAGGCGTCTCTAGTGTGAACAGCCTGTCCCATGGTCACCTGGGCTGCGGCTCACCAATGCAGATTCCGTGGCCGTCCTGAGCTTTTGGGCCCAGGACTCTGTTTTCTTGCATTTTTCTTGCCTCTTGGCTGATTCTCAGGCTCTGTGAGGTTGAGACCCACCCCCCACTGTGGGAGCCCCTGAACACTCGCAGTGACAACCCTTACCTCCAGGGTGGGCAGCCAGCCAGGCTTACCCAGTCCAGCCAAGTGCCTGGCACCCAGGCGCAGGGGCCAAGCTCAGGGTTCCACATTCGGTTCTGCCCTTTCTAGCTGGGCCTCCTGGGCAAATTCCTTGAAATCTCCGTGGTTCAGTCTTCTCATCTAAAATTCAGGGTTGCAGTGTCCCCACCTCCTGGGGTCTTTGTGAAAATTATGTCGAGACCTGCAAATGCTTACCATGGTGTCTGGCAGGTGGTGAGCGCCCATCAGGAATGCCCATCATCGTCACATCATGTCAGCGTGTGATGCTTGCCGGGATTGACAAGGCTGGAGGGAGGACTTGTCGTGGAAGTGGCATTCTTTAAAGCCTGGTCTGTCCCTTCCGCCCACCCCTCACCGGCTTCTGGTGTCTCCTCGACCTGAAGTTTGACTGGCCGAGCCCCTCTGGTGGGGAGGCTGGCCCCAAGGCCCGCAGAGCGAGGGGTGAGGCGGCCTCAGGTGAATGCGGAAATGTTCCTGGCAGGGTCAGGCCCCTCCTGGTCTTTGGCTGGGAGAGCAGATACTTCGCACCTCCCTGGCCCTGGGGCGGACATATTGGGGGCCGGAACCTTCCCTTGCCACTGGCAGATGGCCTGTCACTGCTTGGCTCCTCTCTCCCCAGGGAGCTCCAGGCGGGCAGGAAAGAGAGCCCAGAAGAAAGCAGCCCCACCTGCACGCACACCAGGCCCAGCCCTCCCACCACGCAGCACTGCGCCCAAGCCTGCCCACGCCGCTGACGGTGCCCTGGGTCACCCCATTCTTAAAAATGACAGCTTCACTGAGAAAAATATCTCCATACCGTACAATCCCTCCTTGTGAAATATGCAATTCAATGGCTTCCAGTATATTTACAGAGTTGAACCCTCACTGCCACGGTCCAATTGTAGGACACTTCGTCAGTCTCCCAAAGAGCATTTCAATCACCCCCATCCCTGTAGCCCCTGACAACTACTGGTCTATGCCCTGTCTCCACGGGTTTGCCTCCTCTGGGTGGTTCTTATACACAGGGACTCTTGCAAGGCGTGACTTTTGTGTCTTGCTTTTTTCACCTAGCACGATGTTTCAAGGCTCATCCATGCTGTAGCAATGGTCAGGACTTGGTTCTTGTGGGTCTTTTTTTTTTTTTTTTGAATCAGAGTCTCACTCTGTCACCCAGGCTAGAGTGCAGTGGCACACTCACAGCCACCGCAGCCTCGACCTGCTGGGCTCAAGCAATCCTTCCACCTCAGCCTTCCAAGTAGCTGGAACTACAGGTACACACCCCCACACCTGGCTAATTTTTTGATTTATAGTAGAGATGAGCTCTCGCCAAGTTGCCCAGGCAGGTCTCGAACCCGTGGGCTCAGGCAATCCTCTCACCTCAGCCTCCCAAAGTGCTAGGATTATAGGTGTGAGCCACTGCGCCTGGCCAATTTCTTGATATATTGTAGAGATGAGGTGTTGCCTTGTTGCTCAGGCTGGTCTCGAACCCCTAAGCTCAGGTAATTCTCTCAGGTAATCCCAAAATGACAGGCATGAGCCACTGCGCCTGGCTGGGACTTGGTTCTTTTTTTGTTTTTAGTACTTCATTCCTTTTTATGGCCAAGTAATATTCCATGATAGATGACATCTGGTTTATCCATTCACGCGCTGATGGACACTTTTGGCTTGAGATGGGGTGATGTGGCTGTGGTCGCTATGTGTCTGGTTTTGGGTGAACACACATTTTCACTTCTCTCGGGTGTAAACCCAGGAGTGGAGTTGCTGGGTCACAAAGTAACCCTGAGGTCAACTTGGGAAGAACCAGCCGATTGCTTTCCACAGCAGCTGCCCCAGCTATGTCCTCCTCGGAAGGATATGAGTGTCCCGTGTGTCCATGTCCTTGCCAACGCTTGTGACGACCCTCCATGGCCCCCCTCCAAAAGATAATTCCTTCTTCGTTAGGGGCCACCCTTGTACGTGTGTGCGTGTCTTTTTGGTAGAGCGATTTACATTCCTCCGGGTGTATTCCCAGGAGTGGGATTGCTGGATCGTGTGGGCGCTCCCTTTCTAGCTCTTTGAGAAAGCGTCACACTGCCTTCCACAGAGGCTGACCTAGCTGCCACTCAGATGAGGGGCACGCAGCCACACCCCGGGCACCAGGTCTACTGCAGGGGAGAGAAGGCTCGCCAGACGCCCAAACCTCACCTGCCCACAGTTTACTTATGTGGCAAATCCTCACACGCACCCAATGACTCTAAAGTTTAAAAAATAAAATGAAATCATTAAAATATTTTTTTCAAAAAGAACAAGAAGTAGAGAAGGGAGTCGGAGGAGGAGGGAAGAGGAGCCAGGGCTGGCGGCGTAAAATTACCCAACACACACCTCCCTATACCTGGCTCAGAGGGAAACTGAGGCTCAGAGAAGTCACACGTCTGCCAGGAGCTGGCGATGCCTGGTCAGACTCTGCTGACCACCAGACATCTGCGAGGGTGTGACCGAGGGGGCTCACGTGGGAGCCTGTCACCCAGGGCACAGGGATGAAACTGGCCCCTGTCCCCTGTCCCCCAAGGCTGGTATTTTTGGAACTGGAAATGCTTTGGAGCTAATGGCTTTTCCTGGAATGGTTTCAGCTGTTTGGGGGTTTCACACTTCAGTTGATGGTCTGAGCCACTGATGTGTGCTTGTGTATTTATTCTTTTTTACAGGACAAAAAAGCTAGTGAATTTTTTTCTTTTTTGAGTTGGAGTCTCACTCTGTCGCCCAGACTGGAGTGGAGTGGCTGTTCCTGGCCACCGCAGGCTCACCTGCTGGACTCCAGTGATCCTTCCACCTCAGCCTTCCGAGTAGCTGGAGTTACAGGCATGCGCTACCATGCCTGGCTGATTTTTTGATTTACTGTAGAGATGAGGTCTCGCCAAGTTGCCCAGGCGGGTCTCGAACCCGTGGGTTCAGGCAATTCACTCTCCTCAGCCTCCCAAAGCGCGGGATTACAGGCTGAGCCACCGAGCCCAGCTAGCCAGTGAATTTTTAATCGACTTATGCTGCAGTATTTGACCAGCGAATCAGTCTTTGAGTTTCTGGGTGGGGTGGGGGCAGCCTGAGGCCTCTCCCCAGGAGTCTGCAGCAAAAGGACAGAGAGTTACCTCCCCAGGCCGTCCCAGCCTCTCCCGGAGTCATGCCTTGCGGGGCACGGCCAGTGAAGGCTCTGCAGGTGGACAGGACGTGCCCAGCTGCACCGGTGGGTCTAGACTGGGGGTGGCAGCTTCTCCATGAAGGCCGGATCGTCCTAGGTGTGTGGGATGCCCATGCCTCTGTCACTCGTCCCTGTCTTCCTCCTTCCTCCCCCCTTCTCATAATTTTTCCTCTTCTTCTTCCAGAATCACTTGCAAATGCAAAAAACATTCTTAGCTTGAGGGCAATACGGAAGTAGACTGTGGTCGGATTTGCCCCGGGGCCATCACCCGTGAAGCCCTGGTCTAGATGTCCGAGGGGGGACCCAAAAACCCCCGGAATTGCCTTTGGAGGGTGGGCCCTTTGGAGTGCAGGCATCCCTGCTAGGGCAGTATTCTGGGAACACATCGGCATCCCTGCACCAGCCGGCGTTGTTGTGAGAGACCATGATCGGCTTCAGGGAATTTTTTTTGAAGACTGAACAAGTTTGCCGATTTCGTGAAGGGGGATTTACGAGGGCACCTGCCCACGCTGCGCTGAGTGCCAGCAGTTTTTGACCCAAACAGCATGACTCCGTGCCCCACCCTCTCTGTTCATTGATCTCTTCCTGAGCGACTTTTTTTGGTTTCCCAGGATGAAAACGTTCTCCAAGGGAAACATTTTGTCCACGTGGAAGAGGTGAAACAAAAGATGTCAGAAACACAAAAAGGTCTCAAAATGGAAGAGCTCAAAACTGTTCTGAGGGTGGGAAAAGTGTCTCCGGTCGTTGTATTGCATCCAATGGAGAGAGCTTTGAAGACGACAGAAGTTTAAACGTGTAGGAATAAATACACTGTGTTTTAATAAACAAATTCCATTTTTTTAAATTCCCCCCTTGTACCTTGTACTCTAGCTTGAATGAATCCCTCAGCTTCTTGGAGCACCATATGATGTATTTATTGACCACCTACGGTGTTCATAGCTTCACACCAGGGGCAATGGAAAGCACCAGAAGATAAGCCAAGAGGGGTCGCTCTGGCTGCATGGGTGTGTGTCAGGGAAGCGGCATGGCCCTGGAGGTGGGAGACAGGCCACCCCAGGCCCCCACGTGAGGAGCCCAGAAGCCCCCACTGACTGCAGTCACCCGGTGCTCCTCTGCCTCCTCTTGGGCACAGGCCTGGCCAAGTGGGGGTGGCCGGGTGCCGAGCCTTGAGCACGTCCCCCTCGACGGTCTGGCCTGTCGCCTCACAGTTGGGTCCCCCACGCCGGGCATTTTGGCCTCAGGACCTCGTGAGATCCGACAGAGCGGGGAAATACCCACTGCACGTCCCGCTCCGAGTGCCGCATTCACTGGTGGCAAACCACGCATCGGGTGCCGCAGACCTGGAAGCCAATCACAGGGGAGGGCATGGCAGGAGGAGGGCCGGTGGGGACCGGGCAGTCCCGGCGAAGAGTCAGGAGAAGCAAGCCGGGCAGGGAGGCGGGGCAGAGGCAGGGCCACCAGTGTCACTGAGGGCACGGACGTCCTCTCAGCCCCAGAAGGCGGGCGGGAGCCTGAGCAGGCGGCCAGGGCATCAGCTGCCTGGAAAACTCACCGCAGAGTGTGGGTGGGGCGGGAGAGGTAGGTGCTTCCATCCGAGTCCTGGGGAGGCGAGAGGAGGAGGAGGAAGGCGGGGCTGAGAGGGAGGCCAAGGGAGCGGGAGGAGGACGGGCGTGGACGCAGGGCCCTCTGGCGCTCCCTCCGCCCTGGCACCTGCTGCTGGGCGAGCAAAAGCTACCCTCGTGCCCATTTCTCGGGTGAGAGAAGAGGGGGCGGGTCAGACCGCTCAGGGTCATACAGCGGGCGGGCAGAGCTGGACTCTCATCCTGGGTCTCTCCTCACCACCAGAAAGGGTGCTGGGAGCTCGGAGGATGTGGGATTGGGCGGCCTGGCCAAGAGCTCCACAGAGCTCAGCTCTGTGTCCAGCCGGCCGGGCGGCCCCGGGCGGCTTCCCAGCCTCTCTGCAGCCCCTTCACTGCCGCGTGCAGAAGGAGGTGGCCACCGGGGGCTGCACGGGGCACCCTGGGGACACAGTCGGGCCCAGTCACGGGGGGCCTCCACCACGGTCTAGGCAGACGCCCAGGCCACCTTGTGGGAATGCCGACCCGGCCTGTGTGGCACCTCCTGCCTGCATCCCTCCCTTCCCTACCCTTGCCTTGCCGCCACCCTCCCTTCCCCCTGTGCCCCTTGCTCATTCCGGGGCCGGAGGCCACACCAGCTCCTCTCCACCACCTTGACCTCCGGCCAAGACCAGCCTTCCAACCTGCTCTGACGTCCACGGAGGAGCAGGGTCCAGAAATAGCCACTGTTGGCCAGGTCTGCAGAAGACCATGGTGAGGCACCTGGCTCTCCCAGGGGCAGACCTTCTGCATAACACCGCCCCCACTGCCCCTTTCCTGGGAGGAGATCTGCGACTCACCCCCCACCGCTCCCTTCCTGGGGGGAGACCTTCTGCAGGTGCACCCCCTTCCTCACAGCCCCTTCTGCTGATCTCAGGCCACGTGATCTCCTTTTTATTGAGAGAGAGAGACAGACAAAGAGACAGAGACAGAGAGAAAGACAGAGATAGCTAGAGAGAGACAGAAAGACAGAGAGAGAGAGACACACAGAGAGACAGAAAAAACCAGAGAGAGAGAGAGAGAGAGACACAGAGATGGAGAATGCCAGAGAGAAATTCAGAGAAAGACAAAGAGACAGAGACAGAGAGAGACAGTGAAAGCCAGAGAAAGAATTAGAGAGACAGACAGAGAAAGAGAGAGACAGACAGAGAGAGAGAGACACATACAGAGACAGAGAGAAAGGAAGAGAGAGACAGAGAGAGACAGAGGACATCGGGGGGGGGCTGGGCCTGGTGGTCCCCTCCACCATGAGTGGGGTTCCCACCCCCCGTCTTCCTGTACAGAGTCCCCAGCCTCGGCGAGGGGACCGCGGCCTAGCGCCTGGCCGGGTAGGGCTGGGGTGCAGGCTGTCGTTTCCCACGCACCGGCCTCCATCTGCCACTCGGTCGAGAGGTTCAAACTGAAAGGTTAATTGGGAATTCGAGGGCTCGCCCACTGGGTCAAGTCCTGTGTACGCAGCACAGGGACCCTGTCTACACACGTCATCGCTTTAAAATTCCAAATCAGTGTGGCATGGGCTTGTTGACACATGCAGTCCCCCGCAGCACCCACGACCTCTAGGCCAGGTGTGCGCTGGGCCCTCTCGTTACAGGGGACCTGGAGCCGTGAAGGGGTGCGGGCGTTGTCTTGGGAGAGGGCGCCCACAGAGGCTGCAGCCGGAGTCGTGGATCCCGTGGAGCTGGCCGCCTACCTGTGGCGCGTCCCCTGGACAAGCCTCTTTCTCGATCTTGGGACGGGTTGTGACAGGACCATCCTGGACAATCTTTATTGCATTTCATTTTATTTTTATTTTTTTTATTTTTCGAGTCGGAGTCTCACTCTGTCGCCCAGACTGGAGTGCAGTGCCCGCTCCCGGCCACCGCAGCCTCGACCTGCTGGGCTCTGGCGATCCTTCTGCCTCAGCCTCCAGAGTAGCCGGAATTACAGGCGCGTGTTACCACGCCCGGTTGATTTTTTGATGTATTGTAGAGATGAGGTCTCGCTGCCCAGGCGGGTCTCGAACCCCCGGGCTCAGGCAATCTACTCACCTCAGCCTCCCAAAGGCGCGGGATGACAGGCTGAGTCACGGAGCCCGGCTTGTTTTATTTTTTAATGTCAAAAGATTTTTATATAATAGAGACAAGGGCTCACGATGTGGCCCAGGCTGGTCTTGAACTCCTGGGCTCAAGCTATCTTCCACCTCAACCTCCCAGACTGCTGGGATGGCAGGTGTGAGTCACCACACCCAGCCAATCCTGAACAGCTTTTCCAGAGGTCTGCCCTGCAGGAGTCCTGGTATGTGCTCTCCCGCCAATGTTGTCTGAGTCTGCTGGGAAGGCAGTGGGTGCCGTGGGAAGTCCCCGATCCCCCTTTGGGATCGAGGTCCTCACCACTCCAGCTTTTGTAGAGGGTAAGCCTCAGCTAGGCCCCTCTCCAGGGACTACCCAGGAGAGCACGGCCACACCCCTTCCTCGGGGCAGCTGTGGATGTGGAGGTGTGAACGCTGATCCCTTTTGCCTCAGGACGGCACAGCACGGAGGGTCACCCCAGCTCTGCAGGATGCGGGACCGCCTGAGACCCTCCACCCCCGTTCAGCCCTGTCCCTGCCTAATCCCGCTCCCTTCCTCTCCTCCCCACCCCCGTCGTTGATACTAAAAGCATCCTCGATAAATTTCCTGCATGCAAATCTCCATCTCGGGGCCTGTTTCCCAGGTAACTCGAGCCAAGGCAGCGCACAACACAGGAGACCCAGCCGCCAGCAGAACCGTCTTTCAGCTCAGCGCTCAAGTGTTTGATGCCTTTGATGGGTCCGGCCCTGGAAGACTTCCTGGGGGAGGAGGGACTCCAAGGGGGCCTGGAAGGGTGGGCAGGATATGGATGGCGGAGGACAGGCAATGCACTCTGTGGGATCCTTGTGCGTGTTGGGTGCTCATGTGGGTTGAGCAGCCTGGTCTTTGGAATCGTCAGGGAGGACCCGATTTACTCATTCTGGCCCTGGTGTGGCCCTGAGGGGCGCAGGGTTGCTGCTGCTGGCAATTCCACCTGCTCCTGCTACACGGTGTGTCTCCGAGGCACCCCCGCCCCACCCCGCCTTTAAGGAGATGACCCGTCTCCCTCCCACGGCTGCATCAGGCGCGGGCAGGTGCCCAGCTCCACGGGATGACTTGCAGCCATTGTTCTGCACCCAGCACCTCACCCTGCTCTGAGTCTTCTGTGCTGTCCCTGGAGGCCCAGCAGCTGGCCACCCCCCAGGCCTGGCTCCCTCTCTGGGCCCCTGATGGGCGTGGCCCCCTCAGCCCACAGCCTTCAACGCCCCCTGCCCTGTTGAGGATCCAGACGCGTTCTTCCTCACATCTGTCTCCGCCATGCTGGGGTCTCCCAGCTGGTCCCGCCCAAGCTCTATTCCAGTGGCCTGGTGTCCTGCCGGCCTGTGGGCCCTGTGACTGCACCACCCGGAGGAAAGCGTGCAGCTCTGGGAGGGCTGGGGCTGCGGCTGAGGCGCTCCTCTTGCCCTGGCGGGAAACACAGTGGCGCCCTCCTTCTCAGGCTCAGCGTCGCTAGCCCACCTGGCAGTGGGGCTTCCGGCCCTCCTGTCTGGTCTCCCCAGGAGAGAGGCAGGTCGGAGGGAACCGGATCCTCATGGACGCCTCTGGAGGCTTGGTCTCCAGGAAATCAGGAAGGAGGGATGCAAAGGTGGAAAACAGCCTGGGAGCCAGGCGCTGTAATCCCAGCATCTTGGGAAGCTGAGGTGGGAGGATCGTTTGAGCCCAGGAGTTTGGGACCAGCCTGTGCAACATAGCAAGACCTCATCTCTACACTAAAATAAAAAATTAGCCTGGTGTGGTGGTGCATGCCTGCGGTCACAGCGACTTGGGAGGCTGAGATGAGAGGCTCTCCTGAGCCCAGCAGGTAGTGCCACTGCACTCCAGCCTGGGTGACAGAGTGAGACCTCCACTCAAAGAATGCAGCAACCTGGATGGAATTGGAGTCTATAATACTGCGTGACCTCTCACAGAAACAAAGATCTGAGTATCACATGTTCTCACTCATAAGTGGACCTTGAACATCTATCGTAATACTATAAGTAAAGGATCGACAGTGGTGGGAAACTATGGGGGGGCAGGGCAGGGAAGGGAGGTGGGATTAATGGTAGTCGATATCTGTCTGGGGACGGGGGGGACACCCCTTATCAGCAAGGGTGCCTAAAAGATGCATATTTGTATACCTAACCCTTAACTGTACTCCACAATTTTAAAATAAAAAAATATGTTTTTTAAAAAAAGAACAAACCGGGCTGGGTGGCCCAGCCTGTAATCCTGCTCCTTTGGGAGGCTGAGGCGAGTGGATTGCCTGAACCTGCAGGTTCGAGACCCACCCGGGGAACTTGGCGAGGCCTCATCTCTACAATAAATCAAAAAATTAGCCGGGCGTGGTAGCGTGCGCCTGTAGTTCCAGCTACTCGGAAGGCTGAGGCAGAAGGATCACTGGAGCCCAGCAGGTCGAGGCTGCGGTGGCCGGGAGAGGCCCCTGCACTCCAGTCTGGACGACAGAGTGAGACTCCAACTCCAAAAAAAAAAAAAAAAAAGAACAAAACACAAAAACAAAACCCCCAGCCTGGGAGGGGAACTGGGCTCTGTCCGTGGTGCTGAACGATTCCCGGAAGCCCTCCGTTCGTGGTTGCGTGTCACCCGTGGCTCAGCCCCTGGCTGTGCTCGGCGAGGACCCACAGGACGTGGGATCCCAGTTCCTGCCATCAAAGTTCTGCTACGTGAGTTGAACCCAAGGAAACACCCCTGTGAGGACACAGGGACCCTGCCGACCCGTCCCAACCTCTCTGGGTTCCAGAAGGCTGAAGGGGCGGGCACGTCCTGACTGTCTTGACAAAGGCATCCCTGTGGCAAATCCCACTTTAGAGTCCAGGGCCTGTGAAGAGAAAGTCTCACTGGGTGATGAAAGGCTCTTTCTTTGGCCACCACGCCATCCTCTGCAGTATTTAAAACCCAACGGTCCTGGATATTGAACTAGTTTATCTAAATGCAGCAGAGTAAATTTAGGTGCTGGTGCTATGTTTGAAATGCACGCATGCCAGTGGCATGTGGGTGTGACTTTAAAAAGGAGCAGTGAGTCACTGTGCCCGGGTGCCCAGCTCCAGGCCAGACGGCTGTGTCCCCCACCCCAGCGCCCCACCCCAAGGGCAGCCCGAGGCCCCAGGATGTGTGCCCAGCAGGACTTTTGCTGACGGGCTTGGGGTCACCCTCAGTCCCTCCTCCACCCGATTCTCTGCTCCCAGCAGCCCCACCACCACCTCGAGGGAGGAGGGCCTATGGCACGAGCCCCCTCTTGAGCTTGGGCGCCCCCGCCACTGCCCCTGAGTCTCAGAAAGAAGCAGCCATGTATCCTCATTCAGCCTCCATCCCCGTGAAGACCCGCCCACTTGCGGCCAAGGGCTCTGGGAAAATTAGCGTGCATCAGACCCGTGCTTGGGCCCCCACCAGCCCACCCAGTGAACGGTAGGTCACACACCTCTCGGACTCAGTCTTTCCTTTAAGACAGGAAGAGCTGGCTGGCCTATTGAGCAAGGCTCCTGCTAATCCCTTCTAACAGCCGGTCAATCAGCGGTGTCCCTGGGTCCGTGTTTTCCTCGGACAGAAGTGTGCCCACCCACCACCCACTCCTGGGGTCTCACCTCCCCCGAGCCCGTGCTCAGGGAAGTCCCTGTCCATGGGCTTGCTCTTATTTCTCCGCTGGGACTGCTGTGCTCAACTCTCTCTGAGTTCCCACGGGCAGAACGGGGCAGCACGATATGGACCCCCAAGGAACCCTTTCCCCATCTCTTGGAGAAGTTATTCTGAGCCAGCCTCTCCACCGACTCCCAGAAGAGCAGGCAGGGGGCACAGCTGGCCCAGAACCTCACCCCTGGGAGGAGAAGAGAACAGAGAGGCAGGAATCAGCACTTGCTCTTCCGGACGAAGACTCCAAGGCTTCAGGAAGGGGGAGGGGTGAGAATAAGACACAGCCCACCGAGGCGGGAGGATCACTTGAGCCCAGGGGTTCAAGATCAGCCTGGGCAACACAGCAAGACCTCGTCTCTACAATAAATCAAAACATTAGCTGGGCGAGGTAGTGCGGGTCTATAGTCCCAGCTGCTCGGGAGGCTGAGGTGGAAGGATCGCCTGAGCCCAAGAGGTTGAGTCCTGTGAGCTGTGATTATAGTGGTCGTGCCACTGCACTCCAGCCTGGGCAACAGAGTGAGACCCTGGCTTGAAAAAAAAATAGACATACACCCCAGCTCCGTGGATGATGACGATGACTCAAGAAGGTGGCTCACGCCTGTCCTCCCAGCACTCTGGGAGGCCAAGGCAAGAGGATTGCCTGAGCCTGGGAGTTCGAGACCAGCCTGGGCAACTTGGCGAGACCCTGTCTCCACAATAAATCAAAACATTAGCCGGGCATGGTGGCACACACCTGTTGTCCCAGCTACTTGGACTGAGGCAGAAGGATTGCCTGAGCCCAGCGGGCTAAGTCTGTAGTGGCCGTGAGCATGCCACTGCACTCCGGCCTGTACAACAGAGTGGAAAAAAAGAGAAGGTCTCTCAGGGCTGCTTGTAGAAGCCACATCGAGGAGGGTTTGCAGAGATTGGAAGAATCACACACTGTGAAAACAGAGGCAGTGGCTGGCCAGACAGCTAGGCTTGCGTGGGCTCAGGGGACCGCAGTGCGGGGCCATGTGGTGGGTAGCAGACGGGCCCTGCATGCAGGGGTCCCTTGGCTGCCACAGGAATGGGAGAGCCATGGGTACTGATGCTGGGGCTCTGGGGCTGGAGGCTTGTCACCAAGCTGGGGGCGGGTGGATATCCAGCGCCCAGATGTAAGCTGGTGTGAGGGTCTGGATGTCCTGGCTGCAGGGAGGATGGTTTCATCCCTGTTCAGATGTTGCTTTTACCTTGGTCACACCTGTCCATCCGTATGTGTTGGTGACGTGATGAGCTCCAGCTTGAGGCGGGCTCCTGGAACTGGCTGTCGGGTTGCGGAATTGTCCCCCGTGGGGACAGAAGGGACGGAGTCCGCACCAGGTAAACACCTGGTGGGGAAGACAGTGGCCCTGTCTTCTCTTCAGTTCATCAGCTCTGTGACCCTCCACTGCGTCCCAGACAAGCTCCATGTGTCTTTGAGAATCTGTCACGTCTGGTAGGACCTGGGACAGGTGGGGACATGGGGAGGGCTGCCTGGAGGAGGCTCTGGATGCTTCTCTCTGCATACAGGTCAGTCCCCCCAACTCCTGCCTCCACCCGGGCCCTGCCGTGCCCTGCCCTCATGACTGCTGCTTGCAGCAGAACCCTCTGAGCCCTCCCTCCTTGGGGACCCCAGGAAGCCGTCCAGGGCTCCCGCCATTCCCTCCTGGCTGTAGCACTTTGGGAGCCGGTGCCGGGTCCCTCGCTGCCCGTCTGCACCAGGCCGACCTCGGGACCTTGGGGACATGAGTCACCCAGTGGGCGCAGGCGACAGAAAGGGTGACTCTGAAGGGAGCACAGTCGGGGTGAGGGCACAGGCTGGCATGCCTCGCCTGCCCAAGGAGACGCGGGACCCGGGGTGAGGGCAGCTGGGGCTCGTGGTGCCATGCAGCCCGTGGCCCTGCCACCCTCTGTGCCTCTCTGGATCACTAGCACGTCTGGGGCAGCGTCCCCGAGCGGGTCCCCTCTGTGTGTGTCGCTGCTGTCTATATCCTGGTCCCTTCAACCCTTCTTTGCCGGAAAGGTTGGCGAACAGAAACCTCGGGGCACCCTCAGCCCATGTCCTCTGGCTCCCGGTCCCCGTCCATCAGCAGACACGGGGCTGGAGCCAGCGTCCCTCTCTGAGCTCTGGAGCCGCGTCTGCAGGGGTCGGAACCTCTGAAGCATCTGTCTCAGCTACGGCTGGGTGTGGAGCTCTCCTTGGAATATGGCACGAGGGACATCACCCTCGCTGCTCGGGGCCCCTGCCTTCTTTCCATGGCCGGCGCCTCGACAGGGGAGGAGTAAAGCGGTCCAAGCTACATAAGAGAGAGGGCAGGAGGCACTGCCCCAGCCACATGGCCCCACCGCCCACCCCAGGGCATTTGCACGTGCCATCCTGTCACGTGGAGGCTCCTGCTGTGTCTCTCTCTTGCCTCTTTCAGGTCCTTGCTCAGGCGTCACATTCCCAGGGCGGCCTCCGGGCCAGTGTCTAGAATGCCCCCCCCCCGCATGGCCACCCCCCTTCCTGCCCAACTTCTCCCCTTTTGCTTCTCGACACTGTGGGTCAAACCTGCCCCTGGGACGCAGGCCTCCTGGGGGCAGGGCAGGTGGCCTATTCTGCTCACAGCCACACCGCCCGCCCCTAGACAAGTGCCCGGCACCTAGAAGGGCCTGAGACGTCCTGGGGAAAGTTTCGTGAGTCGCCAAAGACGATGCCCAGTGCAGGCAGGACAGGCTCTGTGTGGCGTCCCCACCGCGGGGGACAGAAGGGGCAGAGAGGGCTCAGGCTGGGGTTTGGGAGACTGGCTCCAGCCCCCGCCCTGCCCTTCCCAAGAGGGGAGACGGGACCCCCGCCTCCATCCTCCCCAGGCTGCCAGCAAGCTCAGGCCGGCCACGGGGGTGTGATCGCCGCATCTGCTGTGAAGGACCGCCTTCACGGTCCCTTTCTGGAGCGTGTCGTGAGCAGGAGAAACCAGGGGTGGCGGGGGGGTGAGGGGCGGAAGCAAGCCCGGTGCTGGGCGCTGGGTGTGCAGGGACAGCACCCGCCAGCCAGAGGCGCAAGGAATTCTGGCAGGGGAGAGGCGGGGCCTCTGTGGAGGCGGCCCTCACGCCCACTCAAGGCTCCGGGCCGGGAGTTTGGCCGCGGGTACCGCCTGAGCTGCATTCTGCTGAGTGTGCGGAGACGGGCCCTGCGACCGCAGTGCGGCCGTGGCGAGGACCCCGGCAGCCTGGCCGCTGAAAGCCCTGGGGACCGGCCTCCGGAGGCTGGAGCCAGACGGCCTGGCGCTTAGCCCGCCCGGGGCCCGCGGCCTGCTCGCTCTCCTCGCTGCCTTGTCTTCCCCCCATATTAAGCTTTGGCTTCAGGCTGGGCACAGTGGCCCACACCTGCTATCCCAGCACTTTGGGAGGCTGAGACAGGATCGCTTGAGGGTTGTTCAAGATCAGCCTGGGCAACACGGTGAGACAATTATCCAAGCATGGTGGTGCGCACCTGTAGTCCTAGCTACTCGGGAGATTGAGGCAGGAGGATCGCTTGAAGAGCATTCGAGACCAGCCTGCACAACACAGTGAGACCCTGTCTCTACAGAATATGACTTTAAGCCGGGCTCGGTGGCTCAGCTTGTAATCCCGCGCCTTGGGAGGCTGAGGTGAGTGGATTGCCTGAGCCCGAGGGTTCGAGACCCGCCTGGGCAACTTGGTGAGGCCTCATCTCTACAATAAACCAAAACTTAGCCGGGTGTGGTAGTGCGCGCCTGTAGTTCCAGCTCCCTGGAAGGCTGAGGCAGAAGGATCGCCGGAGCCCAGCAGGTTGAGGCTGCGGTGGCTGGGAGCAGCCACTGTGCTCCAGTCTGGGTGACAGAATAAGACTCCAACTCAAAAAAAAAATATGACTTTAAAAGAAAATTATCTGAGCGTGGTGGTGTGCACCTGTAGTCCTAGCTACTTAGGAGGCTGTGACAGGAGGATTGCTTGAGCCCAGGAGGTCAAGGCTGCAGTGAGCTGTGATGGCACCCTTGTACTCCAGCCTGGGAGACAGGGTGAGACCTCATCTCTAAAACAAGAAAACAAACAAAAACCCGAAACCGAAACTTTGGCTTCAGCCTCCCCTCCTGGCTACTGCTTCTACCTGTGCTGGTGTCATTCTCCTAAGAGCACACTTGCCTGCGCCACGGGTGGAGGAGTCACTCGCCCGCCCCTCATTCAGGCCCCTGCAGCCAGGAGGGACAAAGTCACACGGCGTGTGGTGGCGGGGGAGGACAGCCCCCTCTACTGCCAGAGGTGGGGAAGAAGAGTATTTACCCGACGGCCTGGGACAGGGAAGGCTGAGGGGCGGGGGCTGGGTCTGTGCTGCTCCTGGGAGCCATAGCGACCTGCTGCCTGCAAGCTTCATCCTCAGGGCCGCACTCCCCCCACCCTTCCCGGGCTCCCCCCATCCACCTCCTGCAGCTCAGCTCCACCTCCCAGGCCGCTGCCTCCCTCCTGCAGCCTCCACCTCCCATCTTTTTTTTTTTTTTTTTCAGTTGGAGTCTCGCTCTGTCACCCAGACTGGAGTGCAGTGGCCGCTCCCGGCCACCGCAGCCTCGACCCGCTGGGCTCCGGCGATCCTTCCGCCTCAGCCTTCCGAGTAGCCGGAACTACAGGCATGCGCTACCACGCCCAGCTGATTTTTTGATTTATTGTAGAGATGAGGTCTTGCTGCCCGGGCAGGTCTTGAACCCGCGGGCTCAGGCCATCCACTCACCTCAGCCTCCCAAAGGCGCGGGATTACAGGCTGAGCCACCGAGCCCGGCTCCAGTGTCTCTTTTAGGTTATTCCAGCCCCGCTGGCCCTGAGCTAAGCTGCCAGGCGATGGGCAGACACCTTCCTAGGGCCCTTCGCGTGGCTGGCTAGCTCTGGCGGCTCTTTGCACCTGGCTCCCGGCGGGCCACACCCCTTGGGCCTTTGCTGAGCACGTGGGCATCCTTGCAGGCCGGGAGGGGTTTCAGCCTCCATCAGACTGGAGCTCTCTGTTCTGGAGAAGAGGAGACGGAGGAATGCTCTGCCCAAAATCACAGTCAAGATCAGGGCTGGGACTGGGATTCAGGGCTCTTGGCTCCTTGTCCAGGGAAGACAAGAAGCGGGCACTGCGGTGTCATCAAGAAACAGGGCTGAGGGCCGTGGCCGCCAGCGTGGCCGAGCACACCAGGGAGTGGGCAGCACCCCCTCTGCTGCACACGGGGGGACACACGCCCGCCTCCCGTGGGAACCGGCGCCTCACCGCCCACGGGTGCCAGCGGTTCCCTCTTAGACCATGCAGCCCCCCGAGAGAACGCTCGAGGCGGAGGACGGCTTCCAGCCTGGCTCCAGCCCGGGCAGGGTGTGCAAGTCCTGACTGAGCACAGCTGCATCCTGCTTGACCCCCTGCTTTGTCTGTCCCCCGGGAGTGGGGAGGCGCATACGACTGTCCCCATTTCACAGGTGGGAATCATGAGACCCCCCATGGCTAAGGGCACCAGGAGAAAGAGGAAGCGGTAAGCAACCTGGGTTGGGTTTGGGCCTGGGCTAGCTCCACCCTCACCTGCTGTGTGACGTGATCCAAACCTCTCACTTTCTCTGGGTTTCTTTACCCAGTTGTGGTGTTTGGACCTCCTCTGCGTCTCCAGCAATCACTGCCACGGAGGCTGATTCACCAAGCCCTGCTGGGCCTTGAGGTGCTGATAGGTCCCCTGGGATGGCAGGCTGGGGAGAAGGTGGCATGGGTGGGAGTCAGGGGCATGGCAGTCCCTGGGGGCTCTGGCACGTATCGATGCCAATGCTGCCTCTGGGTGGACAGGCGTGGCCCGAACGCAGCTGGATTGCCTTTGGGGGTCTCTGGGCAGCCCCGAGGGTCTCCCTGGGAGCCAGATTGGGAGCCCTCTGGGAGCTCGGCGTCTGAGCGTGGTGGTCGAAAAGGAAGAAGATGACCTCCGTGAGGACCTGGTGGAGGACGATGACATCTTCACGCCCTTCATTCCTCACCTCCTGACAGCCCCGAGCTGCAGGCAGCACTGCCCGATCTCAGGGCACAGAGACCACAGCTCGGAGATGCCAAGCCACTGGCCCAGGGTCACACAGCAGAGCAAGGAATTCCGCCAGGTCTGTCACTCCAGCCATGTCACTGCCTGGGGACCCTCCACCGGGGGGAAGGAAAGCCAGGAATGCGCCCCGCTTGCCGGCAGACAGAAGGGGCCCTTCTTCTCCTTTACCGTGCCCAGGGCAGTAAAGACCCTCCTCCGCCTGACCCCTGACACCCGGGTCCTTCCAAGACACCCGCATCTCCGGAGCAAGGAGGTTGAAAGGCCTCCCCTCTGGCCAGCTGGGTCAATAATTTATGGCCTCCGGCTCCCACCAGAGCAGAGAGTGGGATTGTCAACGCCTCTCAGAATCCAACATTAGCAAGTTTTCTAAAGGGTGAAAATATTTGAACTAGGGGAAATGAATGTTTCACGAGCGGGAGGGGGCAGTGCTCCCCAGGGACAGGCGGGGGGACGGTGCAGGCCTCTAAGGCTCTGAGCCCGAAGCCACTGTGCCTGGGCAGAGCCAGAACTGGGCTCAGCAAAGGGCCCTAATGGGCCTCCCTCCTCAGGGCCTCCAGGCGATGGCCAGGGGTGCCCAGGTCTCAGACGCTTGTGGCCTGAATCCCGGCCTCTTGGCCTTGAGACTCTCCTGTCCGAGCGGCCGTCGGCAGGGCCACCCTCCGTGCCAGCCTGTGTCACTGTTTGGTGAGTGTTCACCGGCCCCTCCTCACAGGGAGCGGAGCACATGGCCTGACCCCCGGGACGTGGGCCGATGACCCGTGGGGGGAATGCCGAGACCCAAGACTCGTCCGAGCAAGGCCTCGAGGAAGTCCGCACCAGTGACTCGGCCCTCAGGCTCCAGCTCTGGGCCCTGCGGAGGCCATGCCTGCAGGGAACCGTCCTCCCACCTGCGTCCTGGGTGAGACCTGGTGGGACGGAGCTAGGAGCAGAAGCCCCACAGCCACCCGGCCTTCAAGTGCTCGCTGGGACGAGAGGTTGTCACACAGCGTCCTGGGCAGCAAGCCCAGCCTACCTCAAGCCTCCATGCCCTGCAGGAAGCCACCTCTGAGCCCCCGTCGGGACACCTGTGCGGATTCCTCCCTCATCACCATACTCCCGCTGGGGGAGGCAAGCCAGCCCCTCCTCTCCATCATGGAAGCCACTTACTGCCCCCAGCCCGGGCTCTGCCCTCACCTCTCCCCCAGCTTCTGCGGCTGTGCTTGGGTGGCCATGGATCAGGACCAGGTGTGGGGAGGGACATGGCAGGAAAAGTCACTGAGAATTCGTTACCCTTTTAAACAGGTCATGGTTCATGTATGTATGTATTTTTTTTTTTTTTTTTTTGTAGAGGCAAGGTCTCACTATGCTGCCCAGGCTGGACTCCAACTCCTGAGCTCAAGCAATCTTCCCGCCTCAGTCTCCCAAAGTGCTGGGATTACAGGCATGAGCCACTAAGCCTGGCTTAGAAGGGATTATGTTTTAATGTAGATTCCCCCCAATATAATTGCAGATTACAAACATTTGAAAAGCAGGACACAACCTAAAAGGTGCAGCCTTCACTCTGTCATGGCCGCACACCCCACCGGTTCCGGGGTTCCTTACAATCGGAGGAACGAGGGGCTTGGACAGAGTGTTGGGTTAGTGCTAAGGCAAACGGCCCATCTGCAAGCCACGGACACTTCTTGGCCCTCCGTTGCCTCTTCTGTAAAGTCAGCTCATCTCTGCTGCTGGGTTCTCTGTCGCATGTCCAGGCAAACACGGGTGTGGGAGGTGCTTGGCGAACGGGCGTCCTGGAGGCTGTCACCTTGCTGTCCTGTGTCTGCTGCTCGTCCAGCCTGTGACCTGGGGCCACACTTCAAACTGCCGCCCAACCTTGGTTCCTTTGTCTGCAGAACAGGGAGCCCCGCTGTCTCGGTGCACTTCTGGGGAGCGATCCTGTGTCTGGCCATGGACGTGCCTGGCGCACGGGAGGTGCTGGAATCATTTCTTCCCCGCCGGCCCCCGTTGCTTTTCATGAGCATGTGCGAGGCGCGCCTTCTCCTGATGGCTTCCCTGAGACCCCCGCTCCGCTCAGAAGCCCCCACCAGACAAAGCTCCCCTCCAGAAAGGCACTCTCAAAGCTGAAGCCCCGATGGCTGAGGTTGGTGACAGGGGACCGGACCTCGCCGTGGATTCATTTTCGAGTCCGCCAACACGCCTGCCACTCATGGTCCCACGAGGATGGCCAACCCCTGGCAGCGGGGTCGGCGGGGGTGGCACAGGCCTCTGTGGGTTCCACACTTGCCCACGTCCCCCACGGATGGCTGGCCAGCCTGGCCACACCTCGTGCCCCTCGTGGGGTTGGCTTCTCTCTAGAGCACTCGATGGCTCTCCACAGGGACTTGGAGACAGAATCCCACCAAGCAGGTGCAGGACAAGGAGGGAGGACTTTGTGGTTGTTTTTTATGCCAATAATGGGGCCACGGTGACTTCCCGCCTCCCTCTCCCCGGGGCCAGCCCATGTGCTGCCCACCCAACCCTGCCTGTGTCCTCTTGCCTCAGACTCCACGCCCTGCTGGGAGGACGGAGGTGGGACGTGAATCTCCGTAGTGGCTGGGATGGGCCACGCGTCTGCTCAGAGGCAGCCCCAGGCGTGTGAGGAGCAGTGGCCCTGGGAGGAGGGCGCCCAGGTGGCCTGTGGGTCCGTGAGAACAAGCCACCACTTGGCTGAGGCAGGCACCCATCGAAACTGCGGGGAGATGTCAGCTCGCACCTGCTAGCATGGCTGTGATCAACATGATGGGAGATGCCGCGTGCTGGAGAGGCGGTGGTGTGGAGTGCAGGGACCCGCACACCCTTGTGGGATGGGAAGTGGAGTGGTCACTATGGAAACAGGACAGCGGGTCCTCAGTGGTTAAGACAGAACTCCCCGCGGGCGTGGCGGCTCATACCTGTCATTCTGGTGCTTTGGGAGGCTGAAGCGGGAGGATTTCCTGAGCCCAGGAGCCTGAGACCAGCCTGGGAAACATAGCAAGACCTCGTCTCTACAGAAGATCGAAAAACAAAATTATCCAGGTATGTGAAGGTGTGCACCTGTAGTCCCAGCTACTCCATAGGCTGAGGTGAGAGGATCTCCTGAGCCCAGGAGGTTGACACTGGAGTGAGCCATGATCTGTACCCCAGCCTGGGCGACAGAGTGAGACCCCTAACCTGAAGAAGAAGAAGGAGGAAGAGGGAGAGAGGGAGGAGGAGGAGGAGGAGAAGAAGGAGAAAGACGTCCATTGTACAACATGGTGACTCTAGTTAATAACCGGTGTTGTTCTTGACACTTGCTGAGAGAGGAGATTTGAAGTGTTCTTGCCAGAGAAAAGAGAAGCATGAAATCATGCAGATGTCAGTTAGTGCCGTTCAGCCATTTTCCACAATCCACACATATTTCAAACAACATATTGCACACAGCCAACTTCTACAATTTTAATTTGTCAATTAAGAATATAAATGAAAGAACAAAGGGTGCCAGTTCTGGGTCTGAGTCCTGGCTCTGGCTGTGTGACCTCGGGCAAATTACTTAGCCTCTCAGTTTCTGCATCAGTCAAATGAGCTGTGACAGCACAGCCTGGCCGGACTGTCCTGTCATGGGAGCAGAAGAAACACTTGTGGTGTGCCTGGCGCAGTGGCAGGCACCTCAGAAGAGTCTGGTCAACGTGAGATGGCACCATGGTGTGACGATGAGTTGACTTCCCCCGAGAACCCTGAGGCATAGCTGACTTTACCTCTTTTTGCAAACGAGGAAACCTAGACCAGGGAGGTTGAATTACTTGCCCAGGGTCACACAGAAGACAAGAGGCACCGAACCCCACTTTGTGTGCTCACGACTCTGTGAGGTGAAGACACGAATGCCTGCCTGACTGTCCACCTTGGAGCCCCGTCTGACAACCGTTGCCTTAAGTGTGTCTGGAGCATGGGGTGAGGCCGGTGGTGGGGCACGGGTGATGCAGGGAAGGCTGTGAGAAGACGGGGCTCAGAGCCACGCCCCTGAGGCTGACAACCGGCTCTGTGCCTCCCTGACTGGGGTCTCTGCCTCAGTTTCCTCGTCTGCACAGTGGGGAGAGTCGTGGGAACACCAGGAGCACACAGAAGCCCACGAACAAGAACCCCTGTGTCTTCTCCATGCAAGGTTTGGGGCTGGGTCCTCGGTCAATCCCAACCCCGCCCCGCTGCCTCCGCCCTGCTGGCCCGGGGGCTGGACCCCCAGGGAGCTCCAGCCCATTGGTTCCAGGTGCTCTGTGGGCCTCTGGCCTGTGCTCACTCGCACACTGCACAGGCTGGACAGCAGGGACACTCCCTGGCTCTCCTCTGGCCTTTGGGCGGCCCCAGTGAGTCCCCTCCTCTCAGTTTCTCTCCCTGCCCATAAGTGGCTTGGCCTGGGATGGCAGACGGCGCCTGTTGGATGGGCGACCTCTGAGTCATCTGGGAAAATGTGCAAAATACGGAATTCTCGCCCCGGCCCTCTGGGGGAGCTGCCTCCATGGTGGACCGGCCTGGGAACCTGCATTTTCAGTGTTCCCCTGGCGTTTTGATGCTGGGTCCGGTTGGGGACTGTCAGCGTGGTCTTTCCTCCTCGGGTCTCCGGGGCTGCTCTTCCAAGCGGGGCCGTCAGTCCACCTCTGTGCCTCCTCTTCCCCGGGTGGCACCTGCACCCCAGCCCGGGCTGGGTGGTCCCAGTAGGGATTGGGGAATGCAGGTGGGGGGAGGAAGGACTTGCAGCCACATGGGAGCCTTGCCAGGTGCCTTGGGACAGTCCTGTGCTCTGTGGGACCCGTTCTGGGGCACGTCTCCGTTGGGAGAGTGGTGCCCGTGGGGACAGACGCCCTCCTCTGCCCCTGTCGACAGACCCTGGCTTGGCCGGCACTTGGAACAGATGAGTGGATGGCGGTGGCTGCAGACAGCTGGGCTCAAGCGACCCTCCCGCCTCAGCCTCCTGAGGAGCGGAGACTATAGGCACACGCCACCGTGCCTGGCTAGTTTTTTTGCTTATTGTAGAGACGAGGGCTTGCTACGTTGCCCAGGTGGGCCTCGGACTCCCGAGCTCAAGCGGTCCTCTCACCCTGGCCTCCCGAAGTGCTGGGATGACAGATGCGCCCCACGGCACCCGGCCACTTGTGCCGGTTTTCAGCGGTTTTATTTGTTCACGCCAGAACAAAATCCAGAACACGCGAAAGGGTGCTGTGTGGAGAGTGTCCGCTTATCTCCAGACACCCAGCTCCAGTCCGCAGTAGTCATCGAGCCACCCTCCTACAGACCCTTCTAGAAATGGACTGCATTGACTCTGGCATGTGTGTGGCATTACTTTCATAAATGAACGTGTGAAGACGGCTTTTGTTCCCGGATCAGGTGGCATCGTCAGTGCCGCACACAAGCTCCTGCCTCCGATTTGTCTCCGTGTCTTCTCCTGAGGATCCTCCCAGCCGGCAGGCAGAGCAGCTGTGCTTCTTTTTTTTTTTTTTTTTTTGAGTTGGAATCTCACTCTGTCTCCCAGACTGGAGTGCAGTGGCCGCTCCCGGTCACCACAGCCTCGACCTGCTGGGCTCCGGCGATCCTTCCGCCTCAGCCTTCCGAGTAGCCAGAATTACAGGCATACGCTACCACGCCCGGCTGATTTTTTGATTTATTGTAGAGGTGAGGTCTCGCTGCCCAGGCGGGTCTCGAACCCACGGGCTCAGGCAATCCACTCCCCTCAGCCTCCCAAAGGCGTGGGATGACAGGCTGAGCCACCGAGCCATGACTTGGATGCATTTTTATATCTCACCTCAGGAGATCTCTGGGAGCCGCACTTCCGGATTGGAGGGCGCATGAATGTCTAGCTGTCATTGGGCCCAGCCGCATTCTCCCGAGACAGGACCAACTCACACTCTCAGCAGTCAAGGAGGAGCATGTGCCACTTGGCTGACTTGATCGTGAAAAAGCACTCCTTGAGTGCACAGTGATTCCTATTTCTTTCTTTCTTGAGGGAGGCTGAGCCTCCTCTGAGCCCTCTGGAGGCCGGTCACTCCTCTGTGAACCACTCCTGTGCTTTCTGGGCCGGCTTTGTACCCGAGTCGTTCTTTTTCCTCATGGGGCTGGAGGGTCCTTGAAGTACTAAGAACACAAACCCCCAGCCCATTCTGAGAGGCGCCAGCTTGTTTTTGGCTTATGATGCTTTTTCCCTGGATGAAATTCTGACTTGCAGGGAGTCAGATTTATGCAGCTTCTTATTTCTGGCGTCCAGCCTTTGTGCCCTATTTCAAAAGGTCTTTCCCTCTCCAAACTAATTTTTTAAATCATTTAAAATTTGTTGTATTTTGATGATTTCATTTTTCCTGTTTTTTGTTTTTGTTTTTGTTTTGAGTCAGAGTCTCCCTGTCACCCAGGCTGGAGTGCAGTGGCACACTCCCGGCCACCGCAGCCTCCACCTGCTGGGCTCCAGCGATCCTTCCGTCTCAGCCTTCCAAGTAGCTGGAACCACAGGTGTATGCCACCATGCCCAGCTAATTTTTTGATTTATTGTAGAGACGAGGTCTCACCAAGTGACCCAGGCTGGTCTCGAGCACCCTCAGGCGATCCTCCCACCTTGGCCTCCCAGAGTGTTGGGATGACTGGCGTGAGCCACTGCGCCCGGCCATGTTTTCAATGTTTAAGACCTTGTTCCACCTGAGATGTTTTTCGCGTAAGGGTGGATGCTTGGCAAGAGCTTTGTACGTTTCCAAGGATTTCTCTTTAACGCCAATTGATAATCACACTCGGCCTCACTGGAGCCCCTCAGGGCTACAGGTGAGGGCGCGTGTGCCTCGCTTTTTTGGTGAAGACAGATGGAGTGTTTTGTCTTCCAGATTACTACTCAGTTGTGCCATTTATTTACGGAGCAACCCATGCTGCCGCTGTGACTGGAAATACAGTGCTGACCACAGGCCCCACCACCATGCCCCCCTGGTTCCACTCCCTCCTTCTTCCTGTCTGCTGCTCCATCCGTCTACCCCCAAGGCTCTAACTGTTGTTGCTCTGTGCCATTTTGAACACCTGTAGGGCTGGGCCCCTCACACTTCTTTTTGAGACTGTTTCTGCCCCTCCTTGCATGCCTGTTTCTGCCTACGCTTCACAATGAGCTTGGCCAAAGAGGAAGGAGAAGCAGGGGTGGAGGGGCTGAGCAGGGGATGTTACTGCCCCTCTGGTTCTGGCTTGCCAAGTCCAGCAGGAAGGACAATGCGGTGCTGGACAGCGACCAGTGACTCTGCCATGTCCTTGCTCTCCCCTGTCATCAAGGAGGGCTTCCTGGAGGAAGGCGAAGAGGGCAGAGAAGGGAAGAAGGGAGGAGGAAGAGGAGGGTGAAGGAGAATCTTGGAGGAAGGAGGGAAGAGGCTTCCTGGAGAGCAGGGAGGCGCTCTCAGGAAGAAGGGACTGAGCCAGGAGGTGTAGGCAGCCCAAGCTGCGGGGGGGCCCTGCAGAGCCTGGGCGTGTTTGGGTAGGCGAGGAGGTGGAGGCCAGCTGGGAGGCTTGAGCCAGGCAGGCAGAGGCAGCCGGGGCGGTTTAAGTCCGAGCCCGAGAGAGGCAACGGGCCCCCAAGTCACGGCGGCAGGACTCTTGGGGCATGGAGGCCAGGGCACAGCCTCCCCTCTGGGCCCACCGGCTGCAGGCGGCCCAGTCTTCTGCTCTTGCTGCTGCCACAGGGCTCCTCCTCCGGGGAGGCCCAGCCTGGGGTTCTGAGCGGACCATGCCGTGGCACAGTGTGTGCGCGCACGTGGGGAGGAGCCAGGAGCCAATGCCGAGTGGGTGCCACGCGGCTCGGCCTCCCGGTCCGCAGCACGGGCAAGTCCTGGCGGGGCCGTCATGCCCTGTTCACTGGGTGCTGTCCCTGGGCAGGCCAAAGCAGGTGGCAGGGCGCTCCACCTTGGGAGTGGCCGCGTGTGGAGTCAGAGAGTGCCCAGGACGCAGACGCTGGGTGGCAGGAGGGTGGTGGGGGTTGCAGGAGCCCGGGCTCAGACCCCCTCCCGCCCTTGCCGGGTCTACTGCGGCCCAGGACACAAGACTGCACCACACACTTTCAGACTGGACACCTGCTTCCTCCCCACGCACAGATGCACCCCACCAGACGGTCAGCTCAGCACGCATAAGAAAGAAGGCATGGGGGGCGGGGGCCCAGACCCGTCTGCCAAAACCTCACTCGCCCCCAGAGCCCCCCTCTCACGCCCCACCAAGGAAACCCCTCCTCCAGGAAGATGTCCTGTGGGAGGGCCAGGGTCCCACCCCTCCCCTCCCCTCCCCCCCTCCCCTCACTCCCCCTCCTGTTCCTGGCAGGGTCAGCAGAACACATGACCCCTCCAGAGCCCCTCCTCCACCGTGCCCACCCTCAAGCTGCCGCTCTGTCAGGCCTGGGCTGGCCTGGAGGCGAGGGGTCCTGCCTGCCTGCCTCTGGGCCTCAAAGCTTTCCTTCCTCTGCAGTCAGGATCACAGAAGAGCACCAGGTCCCAGCCCCTCTGACGCGTTCTACCTTGAATGCCGACTCAGAGGGGCCCACACGGGTCCCACAGCCACACGGCTAGCAAAGTTCTGGATGTGACCATCACAAGGAGCAAAAGGTCAACAGACTGAGGTCTGTGACGAAAGTTTAATGATAATGCCATGACTCTGTCATCTAACTGGCTTTTAGTGGGGTTCATGAACCAGATAGCCCCCTGGCTACAAAATAGAAAAGTGGGCCGTTGGGAGGCCGAGGTGGGAGGCTCGCTTGAGCCCAGGAGTTCGAGACCAGCCTGGGCAGCATCGTGAGACCTTGCCTCTCCGAAAAATAAAAAAAAATTAGTTGGGCATGGTGGCGTGTGCCTGTAGTCTCAG
Source organism: Cephalopachus bancanus (assembly GCA_027257055.1). Classification (NCBI taxonomy): domain Eukaryota; kingdom Metazoa; phylum Chordata; class Mammalia; order Primates; family Tarsiidae; genus Cephalopachus; species Cephalopachus bancanus. The sequence goes on from JAPVLO010001067.1 coordinate 128,056, forward strand.
CGACCTGGAAGGCTGAGAGGCCCAGGAGGTCAAGGCCGCGCTGAACCATGGTGGTGCCACTGCACTCCAGCCTGGGTGATCGAGGGAGACCCCAACTCAAAAATAAAATAAACTGCTCTGTTGAGCTGGCAGAACAGTCGATTTTAGTAAGGTGACTTGAGCAGGAACAAGGACGCCTGGGCTGAAGACACGGGTCAGGCAGCGTAGAGTTGCTTTCAGCGTGAGGGTTAGTGCAGAGGGGCTGTCTTCTCAGGCGCAGGAGGCGGGCCTCTTGGGGATCTTGGCTGTCGTCTGTCTTCCCATCTCTCGGAAGGCTGGATCTGACCACGGGACCACGTGGTCCCAGTCTAGGGACGGGGGACCTGGGTGCGAGTGGCCTTTTGGCTGCTCCGCTGGGCCCAGGGCAGGTGCTTGGCACACACTGGGACCGTCACACGTCTTCGGCCCCAGGTCACTGGTGTCTAGCCACAGGCCTTTCCCCGGCCTGGGCTTCCTCCTGGGTGTGTCGGGCACGTTCGGCACCCCCTCGGGGGTGAGGGCCACACTCCTCCCGGGAGCTGGGAGACCTTGGTTTCTGTGAACCCGGGGGCCAGTGTCTGTTTTCGGTGAGAGCAGGTGGAATGTTGGCTTGTGACTCGGCCTCCCCATACAAAGGCCAGGAGGCCACCAAGACGCATGTATAGAGCAAGCCGGGTTCATGGGGAATGTTCTTGCTGAGGGCCTGAGATGTGAGCTCTGTCTGGAGTCACTTCCTCTCTCTGGGCCTCAGTTTCCCATTCTGTTTTTTTGTGTGTTCTTTTAAAAAAAATTTTTATTTTAATGACGTGGGGTATAATTCAGCGTTCGGTATACAAATGACCATTGTACAGATAAAGTTTGGGCCTCACTTTGGTCCCCATGTCACCTGGGTTTTTGTTTGTTTGCTTGTTTTTAAGTCAGGGTCTCACTCTGTCGCCCAACCTGAAGCTCAGTGGTGCGATCACAGCCCATCACAGTCTCGACCTCCTGGGCTCAAGCAATCCACCATCTTCAGCCTCCCAAGTAGCTGGGACTACAGGCGTGCACCACCACGCCCAGCTAAATTATTTATTTTTGCAGGGAGACAAAGTTTTGCTATGTTGCCCAGGTTGGTCTCAATTTCCTGGGCTCAAGCAATCCTCCCGCCTTGGCCTCCCAAAGTGCTGGGATGACAGGCGTGAGCCATTGTGCCTGGCTCCCCAGCTTCCCATTCTGAAACGTGAGAAAGGTGGATGGAGGCGTCTCTGAAGGCCCTTCCAGCTCTGACCTGCCCTGGTTTTCTGAGGGGTGTAGGGCCACAGCACTGTCACCTGCCTCTGCAGCAGGAGTGGGAGCCAGGGCCTCAGAGCCTCCTCCCGGCGGAAGAGTCGGTATCATTTGTAGGAAGCTCTCTCAGATCTCTCTGGGGGCCACTCCTGCGCCTCCCGGCCTCTGCTGGGCGGGTCAACGAGGGCTGGGGCTGATGGTCTCATGGTCCAGTGTCCAGGCACCCACAGAGGGAAGGGGCTGGGAAGAGCGCCCCCCACTGGAGCCAGCCAAGGCCGGGCCGGGTAGATGGGGAAGCCTCCAAGAAAGCACCTGCCCCTCCGCACCTCGGAAGGACCAACGTGCTTCACGGCGGCTAGGAACACGCCAGAACTGTCAGGCGTGCAGGAAATCAGTGACATCTGCCGTGAAACAGACGTCCAGGTTCTATCTGCATGGAAAGAGTGGGGAAAAGAGCCCTGAAGAGAAAAACCAAACTAAGAAGAACCAAGGGTCCCGCGGCAGCAGGCACAGGTGGCAGTGACACTTGGATGGCATCACCGGTGACAGCCCTCGTCAGCACTTGCCTGGAGCCTCACCCCACGGCACACTGACCTCCCTGGCGCCTGGGGGCGGGAGGGGTGCAGGCTGCCGTCACAGCGCTCCGACACTGACATGGGGCAGTCGTATTCTCTCTCCCCTCCCGAGGCGAAGGCTCCCGGTCACTGGTGACTGCCCATGCACAGGACGCCACTTCCCCATGCTGTGCCGGCCCCGCCCAGGTGTCCATGGACCACACCCTGTCTTGGAACCTGTCTCCCTCTGTGCGGGCCGATGTCACCAAACACCCTTACCGGGGTGGTTTCTAGACGACAGAAATGCGTTTGGTCACTGTTCTGGAGGCCGGGAAGGTCAAGAGCGAGACATCAGCAGACTCGGCGCCAGGGCAGGCTGGCTCCCAGAGGGCGCCTACCAGTGGCATCCCTGCACGGTGGGAGGGGTGAAACCCCACGGGTCCCTTCGACAAGGGTTCTGATCCCACTCGTGAGGGTGGGCCCTCATCCCGCCATCTTCTCCCCAAGGCCCGCCTCTTAGTGCTCCTGCATTGGGGATCAGGGGTCAACATGAGAATGGGGGGACAGGAGCTCTCAGGTCACTGTGGAGTTCCAGCCTGGAAGGATGCCCTGTTGGCTCGTATGCTGTTGGTGAGAACTTAGACCTGAGGTCGCGCCTGTCCCTGTAGAGCCCCGCCAGGCTCTCATGGCCCCAATGCGACTTTACCACCAAGGACAAAGGAGGATATAAAATCAGATGGGTCTCCGGCAGCCTTTGGGCCTTTGAGGCCAACCCCAAAGCTTCTACTTTCCCGCCGCCACTGTCTGCCTGCAATGGTGCTTTTTAGCAGCTTGTCCTCACCTCTCCCTCCTTCCTTCCCTCCCTCCCCTCCCTCTCCTCTCCCTCAGCACACCCCTCACCCTCACTCCTTCTGCCTCTCCCTTCACTGGATACAGAACCCCCAGGAGAAGTAGGATGGAGCTTCCAGGTTCCCGGCATCTGGGTGGAGTGGGCAGGATCAGGACAGTGGTATCCATCCTTGTCCACCTTCCCTACTTGAGCCTGGGACCCCTTCACCTGGGTGCACTTGAAAAACATTAAACCACAACGTTGTGCGTAGTTGAGGCCAGATTTTGAATGAGCAGTGAAAGAATTCATTAAGACAGTTAGGAATGACTGGGCTCGGTGGCTCAACCTGTAATCCCAGCACTTTGGGAGGCTGAGGTGAGTGGATTGTCCGAGCCTGCGGGTTCAAGACCAGCCTGGACAACTTGGTTAGGCCTCATCTCTAGAATAAATTTTTTAAAAATTAGCTGGGTGTGATAGCACATGCCTGTAGTTCTGGCTACGTGGAAAGCCGAGGCGGAAGGATCGCCGGAGCCCAGCAGGTCGAGGCTGCGGTGGCTGTGAGTGTGCCACTGCACCCCGGCCTGGGTGACAGAGTGAGACTCCAACTCAAAAGAAAAAAAAAAAGAAATCCTAGAAAATAAAGTTTTTTTCTTAAAAACAAACAAACAAAGAGGGGTTTAGAAAGGCAGAGTTATCAAAGGCAGAATAGACGGGTCTACAGGCATGAAGAGCAGGGTGGTGAAGAGGCTGCTGGTGCTGAAGTAGGGGCTTCAAAGCCAATCTACGAGGGGGACCCCAAAACCCCAGAATTTGCTTACTAAAAAATTACGTATTTACTCTTACATGTTTAAACTTCAGTCACCTTCCAAGCACTCTCTGTTGGATGCAAATCACCCATCAAGATGCTTTTCCCACTGCTCAAAACAGTTTTTGAACTCATCCATTTTTAGACCTGTTAGTGCTACTCCTGCTTTTTTTGTCCCACCTCTTCCACATGGCAAAAGGTTTTCCCTTGAGGACTTATTTAATCCAGGGAGGCAAACAAACAAACAAACAAACAAACAAACAAAAGCAACACAGGGTAAGAGTGGGTGAATAAGGAGGGTGGAACATGGGGGTCAAGCTGTTTCTGGCCAAAAGCTGCCAAACACGCAGCACGGTGTGGGCAGGTGCACTTGAAACTCCCCCCTCATGAAACGGGCAAATGTGTGGAAAGAATCTCCAGAGAAATTCACTGAAGCCGGACACAGCCTCTCACAACATTAGCTGGTCCACGGATGTCGATGGGTTCCTAGAACACTCACCTAGCAGAAGAAGCCTGCACTGCAAGGGCCCCGCCCTCCAAAAGATAACTCCGAGTTTTTTGTAGCCCTCATCACATAGGGCTGTGTTGGGGGAGTTTGTGTGTAGCATGTGTCAGATTGCTTAAGGCACTTGACTGTGGCCATTTACTTTGCAGGAATTGGTGAACAATGATCAGTTGTTTTTTGTAACATGTTAGTAAGCTTCTTGTAACATTGGTAAGTTTTTCTTGAAGCTGCCTTTCTTAATATAATTAATCCAATTGTTGTTGACTTATTTAGGTCTTGTTTTTCTCCACAAAGCCCTGATTTTGCAAGCAGGAGACCCAGATTTCATGTCCCAGTTCTGCCAGGTTCTAATTGTGTGATCTGGAGTACATCTCTTGGCTTCTGTTCTGAGTCTCTATTTTAAAGAAAAATGGAGCCCATGCAACATTGCCTGCAAACCCCAAAGAGTTTTGTGTGAGGCTGAATCAAGGAAGATGTTTGGGCAAGACCTTTTTAAAGTTTTCAAGTACTTTTACTTAATTTAAACAGATCTGTTTTATAGTCTGAATTTGGTCATTCTACTAGCTGACATCGTCTGGAGGTCTACTTCTGCTGTTTGTTTTATCTGCTGATTTCCACTCAAGCTGGCTTATTTTCTTGTGTCTCTTGTCACTGTGGGTTATGAGTTTGCCTTTCCTCTCAGTGGGAGTCCTGTGAGGCCTGGGTTAAGAGTGTCCACTCCAAAGAGGACTAAGGTGAGCATCCCAGGGTGTGGCTAACCTGCCCCCACTTTAAAGACTCCTCTTGGTTTAAAGTTTTCCAATCACATGAGCAAGGTACATTGGAATGCCAGCTAGCAGAAGGAAAGAGCCTCTGATTCCGAATTCTTAGGGGAGGCTGATTTTCAACCCAGAGCCCAAGACAGGCATGTTTCCTTCAGTCCCTCCTGGTTCTTGGGTCTACCTTTCCCCTTCAGAGCCAGCTCTTCAGGGATCTCGGTGTTATGCAGAGGTCTCATTTCTGAATTCCCACATTGCTTGGGTCCCTGTGTGGACTTAAAAAAGCTCAGGACTCTGTGGAAGAGGTGGGCTAATGCCCTCAGAGAGGGTACCACCCTCAGTGTCTCCTTTGTACTCTTACTCCCTCTTCTCTCATTTGGGGCCCCTTCCTGTGGGTTCAGCACTTTGTTGGAATCCCTGCTGTCCTTTGCTTTTTTTTCTGACTCATGATCTCACTCCACTGCCCAGACTGGAGTGCAGTGGCACCATCACAGCTCACCACAGCCTCAACCTCCTGGGCTCAGACAATCCTTCTGCCTCAATCTCTTGAGTATCTGGGACTGTAGATGTGTGCCATCATGCCTGTTTTTTTTTTTTTTTTTTTTTACTTTTTGTGGAGATGAGGTCTTACCATGTTTCCCAGGCTGATCTCAAACTCCTGGCTCAAGAAATCCCCTCCCCCCTGCCTCCCAAAGTGCTGGGATTATAGGCATGAGCCACTGTAACTGGCCAGGTTCATTTTTCATTTTCCTAAGAATAGGTCCTTGAGTAATTTCTTTTCTTTTTATTTTTGAGTCAGGGTCTCACTCTGTCACCTAGGCTGGAATGCAGGGGCATAATCATGACTCGCCGCAGCCTCCACCTCTTGGGCTCAAGCAATTCTCCTGCTTCGACCTCCCAAAGTGGTAGAGTTACAGGCGTGAGCCACCACACCTGGCTCCCTTTCCCAGCTTCTTTGACTCCTCTCCCCCTTCCCTTTTCTCTTGTGTTCTCCCAAATCTTACTCCTCTGCATACATCTCTGCTAGACCTCAGCGATCTGCGCCATGGGCCCTACACCCCTCTAGCTGCCACTGTCCGTGCCTCCAGACAGGCACGTATGCACACACCAGGCCACAGGCAGCCTGGGGGGTTGTGGGAATGGGCAGCCAGGGCGCCTGTGCTTGAAAGCAACACACATGGACCCCAGCCGGCCCAAGCCGCAAGGGTCTCCAGCTGACAGCCCAGCCTTGCCGGCAGAGTGAAGACACAGCCCTGGGGCCATGCCCTGTGCTCAGAACCTTCCGTCTGAGCACCCTTCTGGCCTCCTGCCTGCCCTGTCTCTCAAGCTAAAAGCTCAAACCCCAGAATGAATCTGACGGCTAGCCTCCATCCAGCGAGCTAAATCCCAGCTGGGGCCTGGCCTATAGGTGGCCAGCTGCTGGAGTCTCGGGCAGGTGCTATAGGCCAGATGGACGAAGGGAGTCACCTTGTGATGGGAACATCAGCTCTGAGACAGGTGGGGTGGCACATGCTTATGATCCAGCGCTTGGGAGGCTGAGGCAGGAGGATGGCTTGAGGTCAGCCTGGACAATATAGTGAGATCCCGCCTCTACAAAAATAAAAAATTTGGCCAAGTGTGGTGGTGCATACCTGTAGTCCCAACTACCTGGGAAGCCAAGTGCTTGAGCCCAGGAGTTTGAAACCAGCCCGGGTAACATAGCAAGACCTCATCTCTACAAAAAAATTTTCAAAAATTAGCCAGGCATGATGGTGCACACCTGTAGTCCCAGCTACTTGGGAGGCTGAGGTAGGAGGGTCACTTAAGCCCAGGAGGTCGAGGTTGTAGCAGGCTGTGATCCCACCACTGCACGCCAGACTGGGTGACAGAGTGAAACCCTATCTCCAAAAGAAAAAAAAAAAGGCCCGCTCTTCATTTTTCCAGAGAGCAGGGGTTTCTGTCACTCTATTCAAGCCTGGGGGAGGGGCTAACAGATGTCTCACAGGTACTGGGCCCTGTCGGGGGAGGAAGGGGGCGGCCCTGCTCACGTCCCCGTGAAGTCCAGTGAGTTCACCAAGCACACGGTCTTGCGGCCGAGGGGCCTGGAGCCTGGGGAGGGCCTGACCGCAAGGAGCCCTCTGCCAGCTCTGCCTTTGGGTCTCTCCACCAGCCAGGAGGAGCTCGGGCTGGTCTGGCTGAGCTGGCGGCACAGTCACACATGGACAGAAAGTGCTAGAAGACGTTCTGGCCCGTTCCCCACGTTCCTCAGCAGAGGGCTTCAGACCTGTCGAGAATTCTGAGCTGGACTGGGTTGACGCAGCTCACCTGAAATCTGTCGGTGAGTTTTTCTGGGAGGGGAAGGCCTGGCCTTGGGCCACAGCCCCAGCCTCGGCACCCCCGAGGATCCATCCCTGCCCCCAGGGAACTCCCCGGCTGTCTCTCTCCGGGCCAAAACACCCTCCCACCCTCCAGAGGGGTCTGACCAGAGGCCCCCTTGTCATTTTCACTCCTGTGCTCATACCAGTCCCCATGGCCTCAGTTTCTTACTCTGGAGAATGGACGAGTGACACTGCTCTGGGGTGTGTGCACTCAGCGAGGGGACAGTCACTCCCTCCGTGACTGCTTCCTTGACAGCTTCTTCCCCAGCGCCCAAGCCCTGAGGACTTACCCATTCATCAGATGGGGCAGAACTTTCTGACCAGGAACCCACAAACGCCAACACGCAGGCCCCCCTCGCCCTGTGCTCCAGTTTCTGAGGAAGGGGCTGGGAAGCATATGTGGGCTCCAGTGTCCCAGCCACTGGAGGGACAAGATTGCAGTGGCCTCAGGGATGACCTCCCTCCTACTGTCTTGTCTCTGGCTCTCTGGGTGACAGCCCTCCCCTTAGCGTCTCCCGTGTTGCAGTCCCAAAGCCTAAAATCCCCAGTGTCACCCTGTCGTTACAACTAACCATCCAACCAACTGGGAAAGACTCCGATTGGCTAGGCTTGAATTAGCCACCACCTTCTGGGCCAATGATGGAGACCTAAAGGTAGAAAAGTGCTGTGATTGGTCAGGCTTGGGTCAGGTGGTCACGCCTAGGCCAATCGTTTACAAGATGCCTATTTACATTCATATCCCCTACCTAGAATGGGAGTGGGTGGCACTCTGCAAAAAATCGGGGTGAAAGTGTGTGATCAGACTGGGCAACAGAATGAGAACCCCATCTCTAAAACAGATCAATAATTCATTAATTTAAAAAGCCATGAAAGGCTCTGGGCAAATTCATAGAGACCTTTTATCTTTCAAATTCCAGTTCTCTCTGTTTCTAATCATTCCCATCCAACCCAGAAATGCTGCTACTGAAAGCTTCCTTCCACCACCTCCTGTCCTGTCCTCTGGTGCCTCGCTCAGTCTCTCCTCTCTACCCTGGGCACTGCCAGCTGTATGAAGCAGGCCAGCTCACTGGCTGGACGGATTTTCGGAGCTCAAGAAGCTCTTCCTGGACTCATCATCATAAAAGTCTTCCTTCCTCTGCCGGCTGTGTCAGGGACTTCAATGACCAGCGGCGATTCACTTTTTAGTTGAACAGGACGTGTTCCTGTTAAAATGCACAGCCCTCTGTGAGTGGGCACTCACTGCCTGGACAACTTCTCATGATTTAGAGCTGGTGGCTTTATCAGCTTTTTCCCCTGCGGGCAGGGGAAAGAGGGCACAGCCTCCACGGACTCACCTGAGGGTGTGTGGGAGAGGAAGAGGGGACCCCAGGCAAAGGGGAGGGCTGACCTCCTGACCCAGGCAGTCTGTTCTCAGGAGGGCCAGGTGACCACGGAGAAGCCGTGGCTGTTTTTATTTCTTTTTGCAGATTCAACAACTATTTTCCTTTCTCTCTCTCTCTCTCCTTCCCTCCCTCCAGAGTTTAAACTTATTTATTTAAATTGCTTTATTTTAAGATAATTAAGAAATCCCATGTCTCACGTACTGTTTCCCAAGGTAGCATCTTGGATACCACGATACTGACATTGACACAGTCAAGAGACAGAACATTCCATTGCCACCAGGATCTTCACATTGACATTTTGTCGTCACATGGACTTCCTCCCACCCCCTAGCTGATGGCAGCCACACGTCTGTTATCCATGACTACTGTCTTGCTAATTCAAGAATGTTCTATAAATGGAATCACATGTGTATAACTTGTGGGGACTGACTTTTTTCACTCAGTATGATTCTCTGGTGATCCATCCAGGTTGCCATGCATATCATCAGTTCTTTCTGGGTAACAGTTCATGCCAGGATGTGCAGCAGTGTATGTAGCCATGACCCTGCTGAAGGACAACTCGGGCAGTTCCCAGCTGGGGGCTAACTCAGCAGCTATACACGTTAATATGCAGGCCTTCATTTTTCTGGAAAAAATGTCCATGAGCACAGTTGCTGTGTTGCATGATAGTTGCATGTTTAATTCTTATTTATTTATTTATTTATTTTTTTGGGTTGGAGTCTCACTCTGTCGCCCAGACTGGAGTGCAGTGGCCGCTCCCGGCCACGCAGCCTCGACCTGCTGGGCTCCGGCAATCCTTCCGCCTCAGCCTTCCGAGTAGCCGGAATTACAGGCACGCGCTACCACGCCCGGCTGATTTTTTGATGTATTGTAGAGATGAAGTCTCGCTGCCCAGGCGGGTCTCGAACCCGTGGGCTCAGGCAATCCACTCACCTCAGCCTCCCAAAGGCGCGGGATTACAGGCTGAGCCACCGAGCCCGCCTATGTTTAGTTTTTAAAGGAAACCGCCAGACTGTCTTCCACAGTCCGAACCATTCTGTGTCCCCACCAGCAGTGTAGGAGTGGCTCAGTTTCTCTGAATCCTTGTCAGCACTTAGAATTATCGCTGCTTTTTATTTTAGCCATTCCGATAGGTATGTAGTGATGTCTCATTGTGGTTATGATTTGCTTTCCCTTACTGACAAATAATGAGCCTCTTTTCATGCATTATTTTCCATCTGTGTGTCTTCTTAGGTGAAATGTCTCTTCCTGTCTTTTGCCTGTTTTCTTTTTTCTTTTTTTTAATGAGAAACCAGGATTTATTGAGAGGACAGAAACCCTCCCACAGTGAGAGTGGACCCGAGGGAATTGGCCTGCCTGTTTTCTAAGTGGTTTGTTTTTTGACTGCTGAGGTTGGGGAGTTCTTTAAATATTCCACACACTAGTTCTTTGTTGAATATATGATTTGCAAACATTATTTTCAGCCTGTAGCTTTCTTTTCATCTTTTTAATGGCTCATTCACAAAATAAAAGTTTTAATTGTGATGAAGTCCAATGTATTAATTTTTCTATTTATGGAAAAAAATTCATGTTTTTGCACTGAATCTAAGACCCTGCTGCCTTGTTCTGCATCCTGAAGGTTTTTCTCTTGTTTTTTTTTCTAAAAGTTTTATATGTTCTACATTTAAGTCTGTGATCCACTCTGAGTAATTTTAGTATAATGTGTAAGACTTAGAGGTGCTTTTTTTTTCTTTTTAGCACCTTTTGTTGAAAAGGCCATTTTCCTCCGTGGAATTGGATTTGCACCTTTGTTAAAAATTAGTCAGGCATATTTGTGTGGGTCTGTTTCTGGGTTTTCTGTTCTGTTCCCTTGATCTGTATGTCTCTCTGTCGACAATACTCAGCCTTGGTCACTGTCACTGTACAGTCATTGTTGTAGCTCGATCCTGAGTTGACCAGTCCCTTCCCGTTTATTCTTCTTAAGGTTGCCATTGCCATCATCTGCACACCTGTTCCCTCCAACCCTCATGTTGATGTTCGATCCCCAATGCTGGAGGGGGGCCTGGTGGGGTCTGTTGAGGCTGGGGGTGGATCCCTCATGGATAGACGGACGCTGTCCCTGGGGGAGTCCCTAGAGGGCTGGCTGCTGAAGACAGCCTGGCAGCCCTGTCTCCTCCCTCCCCACATGAACTCCACACACTCAGGCTCCCCTCTGCCTGCCACCACCAGTGGAAGCCACCTGAGGCCCCCACCACATGCTGATGCCCAGTCTTGAACTTCTAGCCATCAGAATCGTGAGCCAAATAAGCCCTTTTTCTTTCTAAATCACCCAGCCTTGGATATGCCTTTGTAGCAACACAAAACATATTTAGCTACTCCAGTTCCTTTACCTCTCCATATACACTTAGAATAAGGTTGTCTGCAGCTACCAACAATTCTTGCTGAGGTTTTGAAAGAAATTGCATTAAATGTGTCCACCAGTTGGGGGAGGATTGGCATCTTTACTATGTTGAGTCTTCCTATCCATGAACCTAGTGCATCTCTCTGTTTATCCCTTCTTTGATGTATTTCATCTGCTTTGTATCATTTTGAGCAGGCAGGTCTTTTAGATTTACATCCAAGTATCTCTTCTCCTTTTTTTTTTGCAGTTGTACATGGCATTTTTCTTTTTTAATTTTGATGTGCAGATATTCATTTCTAGTATAGAGAAATACAGTTGATTTTTGTATATTTATCTTGTATCCTGTGACCCTGGTGAATTTACTTATTGACTTTAATTTTTTTGTGTGTGTAGATTTCTTGGGAATTTCTACATAAGCAATGATGTCATTTACAAATAGAAACCATTTTCGTTATTCCTTTCCTTTTTTTTTCTTTTGGGTCAGAGTCTCACTCTGTCACCCAGACCATGGCCACCTCAGCATCGACCTGCTAGGCTCCGGTGATCTTTCTGCCTCAGCCTTCCAAGTAACCAGAACTACAGGCACATGTAACCATGCCTGGGTAATTTTCAAAAATTTATTTGTAGAGACGAGGTCTCACCAAGTTGTCTGGGCTGGCCTCAAACCCACAGACTCAGGCAATCCACTCACCTTGGCCTCCCAAACAGCTAAGATTACAGGCTGAGCCACTGAGCCCAGCATCACTTTTCCCTTCCAATCTATATGCCATTTACTTTGTTTACTTGCCTTATTCCACTGGTTAAAGCTTCCACAACACTGTGTTGTATAAGAATGGTGACAGCAGACAGTCTTGTCTTGTCCCTCATCTAAAAATAAATCATTCATTCTTTCACCATCAAGTGTAATGTTAGCCGGAGGAATTCTTTTGGTGCTCTTTCTCAAGTTGAGGAAGTCCTTTCTAGGTTTATTTTTCTTAGAGTTTTAATATGGACACGTGCTGAATTTGGCTAATGGGTGTTCACTTTACAGCATCAACTGATACGAGCTTGTTAACATGGTGGATTACATTAACTGATTTTCAAATATTGAACCAGCCTTGAATCTCTGGAATAAACCCCACTCGATTGTGGTGTGTATTTCATTTTATGCATTGCTGAAATCTAATTGCTAACTTTTTTTTTAAAGGATTTCTATGTATATTCTGGTGGGATAGTCTATCTTATCTGGCTTTTTCTGACACCACTCTTGCAAGGGACATGGAGAAGGCACTGACTCATGACTGCCAGGTGGAGGTAGAAGTCTAGGCTCCCCAGCTGGCCTCTGCTGACACTCAAGTTGAGAGGAGGGCTCCTGGTTACTGCCAGGCAGGTGTGGCAGTTGTTTTCCACGTGGTCTCCATGAGCCAACATGGCCTCATCACCACTGGTTGATGGTAAAAGTTCCGACTCCATAAAGCCTCCTCTGGCACTGTCTCCACAGGGTTGTTGGGTGTCTTGCTACAACTTTACAAGGATGGATGTCCAGGCTCCTTTGTGGGCATGGAGGGGAACACATTTTTCTATTTAGCTAACACAGAGTGATTTTTGTCTAAAGGCCCCTGTCTTGCTGGGTTGCCCATTCCTGCTCCTTGGGCTAGAAAGAGAAAACTCTTAAGGCCGGGCGCAATGGCTCATGCCTATAATCCCAGCACTTTGGGAGGAGGAGACAAGAGAATTGCCTGAGCCCAGGGGTTCAAGACCAGCCTGGGAAATTTGATGAGACCTCATCTCTACGATAAATCAGGGGGAAAAAAAACATAATAAGCTGGGTGTGGTGGCACACACCTGTAGTCCCAGCTATTGGGAAGCTGAGGTGGAAGGATTGCCTGGCCCAGCAGGTCAAGGCTATAGTGGCTGTGAACATGCTACTGCACTATAGCCTGGGCAACAGAGTGGACTCCAACTCAAAAAAAAAAAAAAAAAAAAGAGAGAGAAAGGGAAAACTCTTGGGGGGATTTTTTTGTTCGCACCTGTTGACACTTCTGACTGCCTGCTTTTTTCAGCCCCAATACAGAGGGAGTCACAGGAAACTCACACTAAGTTGCTCCTTGGATTCGGAGGTCTCCATCTGGGCAATCTTCTTTTCTCCACCGTTAAAGTCTTCTCCTGTTTGACTTATATATAGAGTCCGGGATTTTCAATTGCATTTGGTAGGTGAAATAGGGGGAAATATGTGATCTAAATGTGCTCCTCAAAATTCCTGTGTTAGAGACGTAATTGCTCATGCAACAGTATTGGAAGCTGGGGTCTTCGGGAAATGTTAGGTCATGAAAGCACCACCCTCACAAACATATCGACGCCATCGTAGAAAAGGCCTGGGAGAACGGGTTCACTCTCTTCTGCCCTGCTGCCAAGGGAGGCCACAGCGGTCTCATCCTCCAGAGGATGCCGTCTTCAAAGTGCCACCTTGGGAGCAGAGACCATACCATCACCCGATGCCTTGACCTTGGACGCCCCAGCCTCCAGAACTGCGAGGGAATGAAAGTCTGTTCTTTATAAATTATGCAGTTCCAGGGAATTTTGTGACAACAGCCCCAATGGACTAAGACGATATGTCTCCTCCATCCTCCCAGCAACAGAAGACTTTTTAAAAATAACATTTCAAACACACACAAAAAAGTAGAAGAAAGAGTATATTGTAAATGCCATGTACCCGTCATCTAGCTTCGTAGAGTATAAATACTTTCCAATGTTATTTTATCTATTCCTCCACATACACACTTCTCTATATATACTTTTTTATTTTGGAAAAAATTTAGATGTACAGAAAAGGCACAAGAGGGTAAGACAGAGAGTTTCCATATTCCTCTCACCCAGTGCCCCTTGGGTTAACATCTTATGTTACCAGTAAGATTTGTCCAGTACATTTCTCACAGCTAAAAAGCTGATATGGGTACATTACTCTTAGTGAAACTCTAGACTTTATTTGTATTTCACCAGTTTTTTCCCTAAGGTCCTTTGTTTTTGGTTCTAGGAGCTAAATCCTGGATACTGCATTGCATTTAGCTATGGTATGGTTTTGTGTTTCTTGCACTGAAGCCTTAGGGATGTGTCAGAAAGCTACTGTGAAGGTAAGATGGAGTGGTGGAGAGGTGTTTTTGTTTATTTGTTCTCAAAAACAGAACAAAACTATGGGCCCAGTGCGGTGGCTCACACCTGTAGTCCCAGCATTTTGGGAGGTCGAGACAGGAGAATTGCTTAAGCCGGGGAATTTGAGACCAACTTGGGTAACAGAGCGAGAACTCATCTCTACAAATACAATGAAAAAATTAGCCAGTATGGTAGCGAGTGCCCGTAGTCCTAGCTGCTCGGGAGGCTGAGGTGGAAGGATTGCCTGAGCCCAGGAGGTGGAGGCTGCGGTGAGCTGCGATGGTGCCACTGCACTCCAGTCCGGGTGACAGATCTTGACTCAAAGCAAAAACAAAACTATGGCATAATTTACATACAGTAAAATTCGGCCTTTCTAGTGCATAGGCCTCCAGGTTTTGGCAAATGCATACAGTTGTGTCATGGCCACCATGAGCAAGACAGGAGACATCTCCATCACCTCCCAAGTTCCCGCCTACCCTTCAGTGGTCAGCCCTCCCCGTGTCTCCAGCTCAGACAACTACAAATTCACACCTGTAGTTCTGCCTTTTCCAGAAAATCACAGACATGGACCCATGTAAGCCATGGGTTTCATGGTTTCATGCCTCCTTCCCCGTAGCAAGGGCATGGCAGGTCGTCTGTGGAGGTGCTGCCTGTGTCAGCGCTCTCCTTCCTACATCACCGAGTCATCGCCTGTGTTTCTCCGTTTGTCCATCATCGGATGAATGGCATCCAGGGAGTGTCCAGGGCTTGACGATCTTGAAGAAAGTCTCCACAGATATTCCCAAAGAGTTTTCGTGCGTGGCTTTCATTTCGCCTGGATGAATACCTGTGAGAAGGGCTGCTAGGTGGCAGGGTGAGTGTGTGCTTAACTTCACAAGAGGCTGCCAAATTGTATTCAACATTTTTTGCTTTCATTCCCGACAAGCAATGTGTGTGAGTCCCAGTTGGGTTGCTCAGCCAGCACTTGATATTGTCAGGTTATTATTACTGTTGTTGTTGTTGTTGTTGTTGTTGTTGTGATTTTAGCCATTCTATCTGGTGCTGGTCTCAGACTTTCCTGGCCTTTCCTTCTACCGCTGCTGCCCCCCACCCACAGGTGCCAGAGAGGAAGTGATGGAGGCACAGTCAGGAGAAGCAGAGGGCAGGCTCACCATTTCCCCGCACACCGGAGACTTCAGGACTACAGAGTTTAGGACGGGGTGACAGCGTGTTTGTTGAGAAGGGTCAGGACAAGGTCCAAGGCAGGAGGAGCAGGGGGCTCGTGGCTGGCAGTGGAGGGTCTGGGTGGCAGCCACCTGGAGTGCAGGCCCTGGAAGACCTGGCTCCGCCACCCAGGGCTTGTGGGTGGTGGGCAAAGGTCATTTGGGGCCTGGAAGGAGCCCCTGCTGCCTCAGCACCTTCCCTCTGCCCTCCTAAGCCTTCCAGCCCTTTCCACCAGAGCAAACTGCAATCTCATGAGATCTCTGCAGGCCCCAGGGAGGGGGACAGTGGCCTGAGAACCAGAGGCCTGGCTTGGGGCCCAGTTATGTGACACCCGAATCTTGGGGAGGGTGACTGCAGGGCCAGGCCCCTGGAGCCTCCTGGGACAGCCGGGGACAGGGAGGGGCAGCTCAGGTTTCACCACTGCTTGGCATGTGACCTGGACTCCACCTGGGTTGTGGAACGAGGCCAAGCCCTAGCCCTTGCAGATAACACCTTTCACCAAGAAATGACCGTCCTCCCCTGCTCCACAGGGACCACTCGGCCTGGACTTGGGGACCTGTGGCCTAGAAATACAGGCCCCAGATTTGAGCCCGGCCCCAGCAGAAGCCTAGAGTCAGGTAGAGAGGCATGAGAGGGTGGGCCTTGGCGATGGTTGCCGTGTGACCGTCGTAGGGTGGGGAAGGATGTCATGGGAAGACCACAGCCACCCAGTCTTTGCTCTCGGTTTATTAGCTATGTAAAGTGGACAAGTCATTAGCCTCTTCAGGCCTTGGTTGACCTGGTTTCTGACTCAAAGTTTTGGGTGACTTCTAGATGGCACTGAGTACCAGCATTACCTGGGATTTGTTTTCAAATAATGCAGATCCCTAGGCCCCACCACAGGCGTACCGAATCGGCATCTGTGGGCTTGGGGTCTCAGCCTCTAGCTGCGTAGCAGGCTCAGGCCGGCTTTTGTGGGGCCAGCGTTGCACTGACACCTTCAGAACCACGGACCTCAGAAGCGGCAAAGCCCACAGCCTGGGGTGCCCTCTGGGGAAAGAGAGGGAGGCAGGTCCCAGAAGTGAGGGGAGCCAGTGACAAGGAGCCAATCAGTGGCCAAAAAGAGGGAGGAGCCAGAGTAGGGGAGCCAATCAGTGGTCAGGGAGACGTGAGAGGAGCCAGAGAAGTGGAGCCAATTGCTAGGCAAGGAGGTGAGAGGAGCCTGCTGGTGGGTAGAAAGAGAGAGGAAGAGCCTGAGAAAGGGAGCCAATCAATGGCCAGAAAGAGGGAGGAGTCACAGAAAGGAAGCCAACTGGTAGCCAAGTAGGTGGGAGAAGCCAGCCAGTGGCCGGAAAGAGAAAGGAAGAGCCAGAGAAGGGAGCCAATCAGTGACCAGGGAGAAGTGGGGAGGAGCCAGCCAAGGGGAGCCAATCAGTGGCCAGAGAGAAGTGGGCGGAGCCAGTGAAGGGAAGCCAATCCGTGGCCAAGTAGGTGGGACGAGCCAGTCAGTGGCCAGAAAGAGAGAGGAGAAGGCAGAGAAGGGGAGCTAATTCGTGGCCAGGGAAGGGAGGCGGAGCCAGGGAGGGGCAAAGAGAAGGAAAAGCGAAGTCACAGGCTGGGATTCTTGCGAGGGAATCCGGTGCTGGCAGCGGCAGGCAGACAGGCCCCGGTGACCCGGGAGTTCCCTGTGCTTTGACCGCCGCGGTTTGAGTGTGTCTCCAGCGCCATCAGGCAGGTCGAGAGGGTGTCACCTCTGTGTTCCGGAGAGGGGTTGGCGCGTCCTTACCTGCTTGGAGGCGCAGCGTGGGCCTGGGAGAGGCCGGTCGCCCAGGAGCCGCAGTAAGCCCTGCGACCCTGGACAGCCGCGGGCGTGCCTCCCGCCCGGCCCGCCCGGTCCACCCGCCGGCCTCCAGAGTCCGACTCAACGTGGAGGCCAGCAGGGTCCAGTCTGCTGCTTGCTGGCTTTGTGTCCGCGGGCAAGTCACTCGTCCTTCTGGATCTGCTGCCTCCTAGGCAGGCTGGGAGTGACTGTCACTGTGTGACTGGGGCCATCGCTTAAGACGAGGCATTGACCGCGCCCTGCCACCTGCGGCCTGCTGTGCCTTGCCGTGGGAGTGGGCCCCGATGTGGCCCCAGGAAGGAGGCGACTGATACCTCCCCCGCCCCTCAGCTGGAGCATCCGTGCTTAAAATAAAACCACCCGAGGGATTCTCTGTAAATTGTTAGGCAGTCACCAATCACCGTCCCCTTGACAGCCTCCCCGTTGCCTTCAGAAGTGGCACTACACGCGCATTGGTGCAGTCCTGCCACCCTCAAAACATTGTTTCCACGTCTACGCATGGGCCCATGGAGATAGGTAACGCCATGAGGGTGTGAGTGTGTACTGTGGCTTGATTGACCCAGGGAGTGGCACGGTGACACGTCACACAGCAACACGCTTTCTTTTTATTTTATTTTTTAGATTTTATTTTAAAGATGTAGAAGACAATTCAGGATTAGGTATTCAGGTGGGCACCGTACAGGTAAATTTGGGGCCTCCCTTGGGTCCCCACTTTGCCTGGTTTGAGATCACACAATGCTTTCTTGAGCTCCAGGCGGTCCATCTGCGCTCTAATTAGGTCACTCCTTTTATCAGCCGTGTAGGGTTCTACCTTGTGTCTCTCCCACATGTCATCTGTTTTGCCAGATGTTAAAATTGCTGTGGAGCTAAATCACTCCTTTTCTTACTCCAGGCACAGCCAGACGGGCCGTCTTTGGCCAGAAGCTCGGCAGAGTCAGGCAGAGACCAGAGGCTGTCGAGGAGTCAGAGGCTGAGTCGTCACCTCTGGGCCTGGAGGGAGCATTGCAACTGCCTGGCTCTTGTCTGGCTCATCCACAGCCTGAGGGAAGGGGGGAGGGAGAGAGGAGAGAGGAGAGAGGAGAGAGGACAGGAGCATGTGAACGCTGCCCTGCTCCAAGCCTCTGCCTGGGGAATGTGGAGTGGGGAGTAGGGATGACCTCTGTCATCCCGGTGAGGCCCCCAGCCAGAGAGGACCCTGGTGGCTGTCCTCCAGTGCAGGGACACCAAACCACCTCCTTCAGGGGAAGGTCAAGGACGAGTTGCATGATTTACTGAGCCCAGTGCAAAATACAAACGCAGGGTGCCTGGTTAAAGAGTATCACAAGCACATTAGGCCAAAGGCAGGCTCCCTGTGTGTGGGGCTCTGCCTCACTGCAGGGGTGCAGTCTGTGATGCCAGCGCTGGGCAGCTGTCCCCAGGGAGGCCTGTGAAGTCGTGGGCGGGGGAGGGACACGTTTGCTTTTTGGAAGCCATCGGGGCCTTTTTTTTTTTTTTTTTGAGTCGGAGTCTCACTCTGTTGCCCAGGCCGGAGTGCAGGCGCATGGTCACAGCCACAGCCACTGTAGCCTTGGCCTGCTGGGCTCAGGTGAATCTCCCACCTCAGCCTTCCGAGTAGCTGGAACCACAGGCATGAGCCACCACATCCAGCTATGTTGTGGTTGGTTGTAGAGACGAGGTCTCACCATGTTGGTCAGGCCAGTCTCGAACCTATGGGCTCAGGCAATCCTCTCGCCTCGGCCTCCCAAAATGCTGGGATGACAGGCATGAGCCACCGCGCCTTGCTCATGAGGGCATTTCCGTGGGGTCAGGCTGAATGGCCGAGAGCGCCACTACCCAGACAGGCTGAGAAACCCCATGTGTCTTGGAGAGGCCAGGCAGATCCTCCCTCAGTCCCTGAGGAACAGAGTGGCCGCGGATCTGTGGCTCAGTTTCTCTGTGCCCCAGTGTCCTCAGCTGAGACGAGATGCCTGCTTTCCAGGGTTGCTTGGAGGGTTCACCTTAACCTATGAAGAAGCTTGGGACATCTCCCACCCATAGTGTGAGACTGGTTCAGCCGATGTCAGACATTCTTCCCCAGAAGAATGGGGCGGGGTAGCGAGAGCCGGGAGGCAGCTGGACTGCTCACCACCTGCTGGCCGGTGGGCGGGCCATTCTCCTGGCCAGACTCCCACTTCTGAAATCTGGTGGGGGCAGGGAAGGACTCGCCCCTTCCCACTTAATCGTTCTGTTTCCGAGGAACACCACCGGCTCCTCTCACGGGCTTAGCCCAGCCTTTATTGTCTCCGGGATCGAAGATGTTCGTCCTCCTACCAGACTGCAGATCATTCTGCTTTAGCTAAAGCCCACGTCTCTGTGTTCTGCTTCGTGTGAAAACGGCTGGTTGGTGACACATTTTACAGACTAAGAAACCGAGGCCCAGATGGAGCCATCGCAGGCCCTTCCATGTCCCCCTTGCACTGGCCTTCTCTGCACCCCTGCAGGAGCCCCATCCCTCCATGCCTGGTGACTCACCTGGTCACCCCTGTGGGGCTTGGTCCCTCGTGTCCGCCTCTGTGCTCAGGACTCAGCCCCTGCAGGGATGCGGCTCCTGTTGGCATCTTGTTTCCCAGCTGAAACCCACTCCGGGCCCAGACCCGGGCGGAGCGGGGCCTCCGTGGGTGATTTACGAGGCCGCTGACCTGAGAGCCCGACCCTGCACCCCCCAGCACAGGCCTCCCCGGAGACGGGCCTCCTCTCAGCGATGCCCCGCCCACTTCCCCAGCTGACATCGCAGATGCCGTTGCTTGCCGAGCCCACACCCAGCACGCCAGTTCTCCCACCACTCAGGACAGCCCACCGGCGCACGTAGGTGCGGTGCCCTTGCCAGGGGCGAGCCTTGCTCCCCCCAAGGGTCCTGACCAGCCCCTGCACTGGCCCCACATGGGCTCGTATTTATTTGGGGGACTCACTGAATGTCTGACTCCCCTGCTAAAATACCACTCGTGAGGGGCACAGCCTGCTCACGGGTGTTTGCCCAGAACCGAGCGCGCGGCCTGGCATGTGGGGTGGTCTGCCCATGTCTGCGCGAGTTAATTCAAGGGAGCCACTGTCAAACCCTGGCTCTTGGCTTTTATCAACGGGCTCCCGAAGGTGTACCTCATCCCCAGGGGGTCGCTCTGCGGGGGCCAGGCAGCAGAGTGCCGTGGACGTGCCATGAGGACTCAGCCCCGTGGCAGCCCTGGGCACTCGCCGCGTCCAGGCCCCCAGCACAGAGCTGTGAGCCACTGCTGTCCCTGTCCCCTTGCAGGTCCCAGCCTAGTGGGGACACTTGAAGACAGCGAGCGATGCCATCAGCCAAGCATGTGCTGGGGACAGGACATAGCAGGGTGAGGGGCGGGGGCGGGGCTGCTGTTTCAGAGGGGGGTCAGCGAGGACTGACCCCAGAAGAGCTGGGGCTTGAACAGAAGCGCCGCTGAGAGCAAATCGGGGAGGCTGGGGCATCCCAGGCGAGGAGCAGATCCAGAAGGAAGAATCCCTGATGTCCTGGCTGCTTGGCGAGCTGGTGGGGACACCCTCTGCTGCCACCGAAGTGAATCCCAAATGCAGTCAGCTCAGGCTGTGCCAGAGCCACCGGGCTGCAGTGGCCTCTTTCAAAGAAAAGAGTTGGCTGGAAAGAGGGTGGCGTAGCGTCCTGGTGAGGACAGGATGCAGCATGGCGGAAACGTGTGGCCTCCTCACTCCAGGATCGAGGCCCGTGGCCGTGTGGCCTCCCAGCTTTGAGGATGGAGGCTCATGGCCGTGTGGCCTCCCAGCTCCGGGCTCGAGGCTTGTGGCCATGTGGCCGGCCCTGGTGTGAGTGTCGAGGGGTCACGGGATGCCCAGTTGAAAGCCTACCCCCCGAGACATGGGATACCCAGGTGAAAGCCCACTCCCTGAGACAGTGGGGACCTGGCCAAGGCAACGACTCTCCAGCAGGGGACCTGGGGAAATTGGGGGTGGGCGCGCCGGGAATGTTGGCCAGCCTGTGAGCGTCCGCCTACCAGTCTGTGAGCAGGTGGCTTCTCTCAGCCCTGGCTCCTCTGCCCATGGCCCCCGCCCCTGGGCTGTGGGTGGGAACATCTGGACAGGATACCCCTGAGCTAGGGAATCTCCATCGCCCAGCAGAGCACCCGCCCGCCATCTGCTCCATAGTCTGTGTGGGAGGAGCCCGGCAGTGCCCAGGTCCTCAGAGGGACAGGGGGCCGCACCCCTGGGTCCCACCCGGGATAGCAGGGTCCTCCTGGATCCTGAGGTCCCGAGGGCCAGCCTTCCCTTCTCAGGAGTGGGGGCCTGAGTCCCAGAGGTGCCTGGGGCCTTTCTGAGGGCAGTGATGGGGGAGGCTGCCTGGGTTGGAAGCCCAGAGTGGTCCTACCTCATCAGGCACGTGTGCCTGACCCACCCTGTGCCCTGCCCTGCCGGTCTCAGTCATGAGCACTGGCCCCTGGGCACCTGCAGCCTCCCCTGAGCCACGTGTTCACTGAGAAACTGCTCCTATGCTCACCTGCATACCGATGTCGGCACAGAGAGGTCAGGTTACCTGCGGGAAGTTGCAGGACTTGAACCGAATCACTCGATACCAAAGCCCGGCATCAGCCCCTGGATCGGCGCCCTGCTGCACTTCTGGGAGCAGATGCGGGCCACGAGACCCGGTGGGGCCAGTGGAGCCTGTCAAGCTAAAGTCTCGCCTCTCCCAGCTCCGGGACTCCCTGTGGGTGTGTCCTGCAGCTCGCGGGGGGCTTCTGGCCTGGTGCAGGTGGGCGCATTGGGCCCTGCGTGGCACACACGCAGCCCAGGCCTGCAGCCACTCTGAGTCACAAGGGTGACAGGGGGCCCTGGTCGAGTCTGGGAGCTCCCTGTGTGTCCCGGTGTGACAGCCTCCCAGCAGCACACAGAAAGCAAAGGCTGAAGCCGGGCTGGGGGCCCAGGGGCTTGGGAACTCCGGGAACAGCTTGGTCAGTCCTGGGGCAGGGGTAGCAGGGCTAGGGCTGCTCTGAGACTGCACGGCTCCAGCCTCCATCCCCAGACCTCGCGGGACTTGCGGAAGCATCTTACCTGATGCTAAAGCGAGCATTTACCCCCATTACGTTGCCTGGCTCTTGTGCCCACCTCCTGGCATGGGTGTCTGTGGCGTGGGTGTCCCTGGTGTGGGTGACTGGCATGGGTGCCCTGGTGTGGGAGTCCCTAGCCTGGGTGCCTTGGTGTGTGTGAGTGGGAATCCCTGGCATGAGTGTCGCTGGTGTGGGTGACTCTGGCATGGGTGCCCCTGGCCTGGGAGCCCCTGGCGTGGGTGTCCCTGTTGTGGGAGTTTCTGGAATGGGTGTCCCGGGCCTGGGAGCCCCTGGCATGGCCCGTGGCATGGGTGCAAGTGGGGGCCCCTGGTGTGGGTGACTCTGGCATGGGTGCCCTGGCCTGGGAGCCCATGGAGTGGGAGCCCCTGAAGTGGGTGTCCCTGGCCCAGGTGCCAGGGACACTCCTGGCCTGGGTGCCCCACATTGAACAGCTGACAGGTCACAAGCCTTGTGCTGGCCTCAGGGACACCGACCCCCAGGCCTCTGAAGGCTCCCGCTCCCTGCACCTCCCGAGGGCCAGGCTGGGGCCAGGACCGGCAGGCACGGCGCTCTGGCCCTGGCCTGCCCGCTGCCCTCTCTGTCTGCCGCGCCCTCAGCTTTGAACACGAGCTGGCAGGTGTGACGAGGGAGAGAGACTCCTGGCCAGATCTGCCAGGAGATTGGAACCCGAGGGAGGCCTTTCTTCTGCATTTTGGTTTCACAGCTCAGGAGATGGGAGATAGCGCCACTCCCCTGGGCCCGCCAAGGTTCCCTGGGAGCCAGCCGGCAGGTCAGTCTGTGGCCAATGATGGGAGGACAGGCCTGTCCCATCAAGGGGTGGTGCCGTCTCACCTCTGGGGGAGGAGAGACTCACTCCCAAAGTGCGGCAGCGGCCCCCCGTGACACAGGGCTGTTGCTGTGTTGGGGGGGTGATCGCAGTGGCCCCCAGCACTGACAGCTGTGGGGTTCCCAGGAGCTGCAGTCCTTGGTGCTGTCACAGGCCCGAGGTACAGGCGTCCCAGTCCTCACTCTGGCCTGCGGGAGGGTCTGATGACCCCTGTTCAGAGATGGAAACAGAAGTTCAGCTCCACACACGCCCTGCCTGGGTCCCGCATGAGTGGGTGGTGGGGCCTGAGTTTGGCATCCCAGCCGACTGGGCCCTTCCCACCACGTACGTGCCAGACAGGGTCACTTGGGGGTGCGGGTGGGGGGAGGGCCACAGGACCAGGCCAGGAGCATGGGTCCCGGGAGCAGGCAGCCTGGAGTGTGGAAGCCAGGGCAGAGTGGTGTGCCTGAGAACGGAGCCAGGATGAGGCTGAGGCCCGAGACCTGCAGGAGTAGGGGCTGGTGGGGGCCTGCAAGTCGGTGACGCCCTCAGGCACGGCGCCTGCCGCAGCTGGGAGAGGTACAAGCCTGGGCTACCCGGCCGTGTGTGCAGAGAGAGGGAGCGGTGCCCTCCCCTGACGACACACTGTCACCATCCCACAGGGAAAACTGTTTCCAAAACTGCCGCCTGCACACGACCCCAGGGTCCCGGAAGTCTGTGCCCCAAGCCACGCGGCTCCTCTCAGACTCCTCGGAGGGGACGGCAGGTCGGAGACACTGCCCCAGGTATGAATCCTACAGAGACCCAGGGACACTCTCAGTGACTCAGAAATCGGGGCAAGAAGGTCCCCTAAGCGTTGCTGCCTGGCGTGGCCAGAGGAAGAAAGAGCACTTTGTGGAGCCAGGCAGGGATCGGGTGAGGCTGGCCTTGCCTCCCAGGACGGCCTCCCTCGCGCCCTGGCCTGTGTCCTTCTGTGCTCAGGGTGTCCCGCCAGGGCGGGCACGGGTGGGTGACGAGCCAGGACACTACTAGGCCTTGTCTCACCGCTGGGAAGGACGTGGCCAGGTGCTCGTGTAAAGGCCCTGCCCTCACACAGCCTCTCTGTTTACCTTTGTGAAAACTTTCTCCCGGGAACAATGTGATCTTCCGAGCAGTGGCGTTGGCTGGGCAGCATGGAGCGGGCCCTAGTAGGGGGGCCCGTGTCCCCAGAGGAGCGTAAGCCCAGGTGGCAGCCAGCACCGCGGTCCCTCTGCATAGGGCGGCCGCAGCCACAGCACCAGGCAGGTCCCTGTCGTGCTGTGCCCGGGCTGTGGGGGGAGTCCCCAGGCCTCTTTCCACTCCGGGGGTCCAGGCCAGGAGCCCTGGGAGGACAGTCCTAGGCTGTGGTGGGCCATGGGGAAGGTTGATGGGATGCAGGAGACAGAACTCCCAGAAGGCCAAGAATGGGCAGCCAGGCTCAAAGGGCACCTGGGGCTTCTGCTCCAGCTGAAAGGGTGAGACATGCATGTCCACATGCTGCTGAAGCCATGGTTTCTGTGCAGGAGACGAGGACAGTGAGAGAGGGTTGCCAGGTGACAGCCAGGCACAGCCGGTAAGGCACGGCCACTGCCCTCGGGCAGGGACGGAGGCAGGACAGCATGCCCCCATGGCCGCCCTCTGTCCCCCTCCTTCTGTGTGCCCTCACCGGCTCCATGGGAGGAAGCACAGCGCCTGGGTTGGGTTGGGACTGAGGTGGGAGACTTGTGGCCATGGAGCCGGCAGAGCCCCGCCAGTCACAGGCAGCCCAGGGCTCTTCCTGGGGAGGTGGGGGGCTCTAGGCGTGTCCTGGGGGCTGGGCAATGCCCAGGGAGGCTGCCAGGGCCATGCCCGCCTCGGAACCCCCCCTGCGTCCTTCCCCCTCCCCCTCCACAGCTCCTGGAGAAGCGCCCAGGAAGCCCTGCAGATTCCAGCATCTGGGCCCTCCCTCTGTCCCTCCTTCCCACTCCCCACATGGGGCCTCCTGTCCTGCCCCCCCCCACTCCACTGACCCACCCTCATCACCTCCCAGCCCCTCCTGCCAAGGCCACAGCCTGCTGCCCACCAGGGGGCTGGGGTGCTCGGGTGGGGGACGTGGCCACTGGCAAACATTCATCTCAGTGCAAACGCCGACCGTTGATTCTGTCACTGGAAAAGTGTTAAATGTGTGGTGTGAGTGTGAGCCTAGCTTTTCAACGGTGAATTTAGCAATCTGCCCGCAGCCCCGGTCCATCGCTGAGTCCTGTGTCTGCATGTGTGGCCCGTTCATATTAAGGTGTGAAGACACCCCGAGGCCTGAAGGCTTAGGGCATAAAATAACAGATTGTTCATTGTGATCGATCGCAGTTGATCATATTTAGGGTATATTCACTTACCATAAAGAGCAAAGAGCAAAAATATATTTTGAAATTGGTTTCATCTGTTTCTTTTTACTTTTCTAATGCGGCTGCTGGGAAATTTAAAGGTCAGTGTGGCTGGAACCCTGTTTTTCGGGAACACACCCCTGTAGACCCCAGATCTAGCCCTTGACTAGGCCTTGCCCTGCCACCCCTGCCTCAGGCTTGATCGCTGGCTTAGGTGAGGCTGACACCTGGTGTGCTGAGGCATGGCACACGCATGTTTGTGGGCACGTGTATGCACGTGTGTGTGTACACTTGCCTCTGTCCACCCCTGTCCGTGCACACCCCAGCCAGGCCAAGTCCTGTTTTCTGTGTGGACACACTCGGGCGGGCCCCGACGAGAAGGTAGCTTCCCAATAGAGCCCGGCCTACAGGAGACACATGGGGACGGGGCCTTGGGCATGTGGACCTGGGCAGTTGCTCCCCTGGGGAGGCGGGAACAGACAGCATTTCCTCTGCAAGTTGATGCAAATGTCATGTAGGGCGGAGCCCACAGTTGCCCTGAGATCGAGATCAATGGCAGCTCCTGTCTTCCCTCACCAACGAGGCCGTCACGCCATCACTGGAAGTCAAATTGGTCTGACACAGGCAATTTGGTTGCTGCTGGGTAGTGTGTTATGCACTTCTGGGTGGCGTCTAATAGATCAATTGGTTTTATTCATAAATTTCCAAGGCACAGTCTGCGGAGCTAATCGTGCCACAGGAAATCAGGACGACGTACTTGTCCCTTGTCTAGAGATAGGCGGCAGCCTGCCCACCCACATGCTCGTCCACCTACCCTTCCACTCACACGTCCACCCTCCCACCCACCCACCCATCCTACGTTCATCCACTGACTCATCTGCCCACCCGCTCATCTCACCCAGCCACCCACACATCCATCCATCCTCCCATCTACACACCCACCCATCCACTCTTCAGTTTGCCCATCCATCCATCTAACCACCCTTCCATGCTTCCACCCACCCACCCACTCACCCACCCACCCATTCACTTTACCATCCACCTACCCACCCAACCTCCCTTCAGTCCAACCATCCATCCATCCACCTACCCACCCACCCATCATCCATCTATCTATCCACTCACCCGTCTATCCATGCACTCACACCCATCCACCCATTTACCCACCCATCCATCCACTCATGTACCCATTCATTCACCCACTCATTCATCTATCCATCCACTCATCCATCCATCCATCCATCCACCCACCCACACATGCACTATCCATCCACCCATCCATCAAATTT
Organism: Cephalopachus bancanus; assembly: GCA_027257055.1. Taxonomy (NCBI): domain Eukaryota; kingdom Metazoa; phylum Chordata; class Mammalia; order Primates; family Tarsiidae; genus Cephalopachus; species Cephalopachus bancanus. The sequence goes on from JAPVLO010001067.1 coordinate 154,620, forward strand.
CATTCTTCAGCCCATGTGTACGGGCTGCGTGTAGACTAGAAAGAGCCACTGCATGAGATTCTGGACGCCAGCACCCAGATGCCCTGTTTGGGAAAGGCCATCTCTCCACCCACTCTCTCCGGGCCTCAGCGCCCTCTGTAATTTTGGGGCTTGGACCACAGACCTCACAGCCCCTTTCAGCTGTGGCACTTCAGGGCCTCTGCCTGGTCTTCCAGGAGGTGATTGCTCATTTCCAGACAGAGGTCCTCTTCCAGACCCTGGAGCTGCTTGGGTAGGACACAGGAGGCCTCCAGGTCCCGGGCTTCACTAACCCCCCAGGCAGGCAGAAGGGAGGTGGGTGTTGGAGGAGTCCCAGGAAGTCGCCCTTCCACAGCAAGGGCAGGACAGAAGGCAGAGATGAAGTCTTTCCCGCCCACCCTGTCCCTCGGCCCCACCCTCCTGCAGCCCCAGGCAGCCTGGCTGACAAGGTGAGGGGAGCCACAGCGGGTTCGGCTCACATGGGCGTTTGGGGCTGGCGACGCTTCAGAGGTTGGGGGCCAAGCCAGGCAGCAGCATCTGGAAGTCGTGTCTGGAGGCTGTTTCGGGTCCCTCTGACCCTGGGGTGGGTGTAACGTTTGGAGAGACCGAAAGAGGCACAGGACAAGAGGCTGGTATAAACCCAGCGTTTACTGGGGGAGGAACTCCCGGGCGAGGTCCCGTGGTCCAGGAAGATGGACCAGGGGAGTCGCGCGCAAGGAGGGGCAGCTTGGGTTTTTAAGGGTGGTGTATTCGGGAGGGGTGTCGGGGGCGGCAGCGAAGCGGGGAGACAAAGCGTCGCATCTGGTGTGGGCTGGAAAGTTCCTGTCTGGCCCTTCTTGGCAGCTGGTGGCAGGTTCCGGAAGGTTTCAAGCAAGATATGTGGATGTGGGCTTGGGGCAGATGGGCAGAGAGAGAGGGGGTAGGTGGGTGGAAGGGTAGATGGGGGTGGGTGAGTGCTGCTTCCCTCCAAACCTAACATCCCGACCTCTTTGGTGTAAGGGGCGCTGACTCGATCTGGCTGCTTCAAGCCGAAGGGGGGTGTAGTTTATGGGAGACCAGGACGGGGTGGCTCGGAGGGAAGTGGGCATACAGATAGGGGTGCAGGACTAGCTGATTGACTGTGACATGAGAAATTTCTTTTATGCAGGACTGCAAAAAATTAAACAGACAGGGTACAATCATAAGTAAAAGACAGGCCCCAAGAATGGCAAGACCCAGTTCCACCAGGCAGAGAAGGGCGACTCAGCGGTGTTTTTTTGGCGAAGTTCGTCTCCCAGCTTCAGGAGGACGTTGACATTTTCCTCTACCAGTCCTGTTTCGTTAATGTAGAAACAGCATTCTTCCTGGAGAAACATGCAGGTTCCACCCTGACTGGCTGTGAGGAGATCAAGGGCTCTGCGGTTCTGTAAAGTAACCCGGGCTAGAGAGGTTATTTGCCGCTGTAGGGATGCTAGGGAGCTTGTGGATGCTTCCAGAGTGGCTTGGAGTCTTTCTTCCAGGTTTTGGGAAGAAAGGAGGCTGTGTCCCAGTGCTCCCCTGCCTAGCCCTCCGGTCGCCAAGGATGTGGCAAACGTGAGACCGAGCATGAGAGGGAGAAATGCCGCAAGGCGGGCGCAACAGGGAGCAGGAAAGGCTTTGAGTAAGAGCTCTTTTTCAGAATAGAACGTAAGCTGTGGCACAAGCGTTACCAGATAGCAACAAGGGTAAGAATTATTGATAGATTTGAAGAGGGTGCCATTACACCAAACGAACCCACCCACCCCTTGGGGGCAGATAGAGTAGATGGCACAGGTCTGGAGGTGTTGCATGTGCAGGAGCTGCCATAACAGGTATTAGAGAGGTTGCTGAGACGCCGGAACAAAGGAACTCCAGGGATTGAAAGAGGCTGGTTCTTTGGTACGTTAGAGGCGTTAAACAATTGTGTGACAGGAACTGCTGCCAAAGGGGAGCGGTCTGGGGTGGCACAAAGGAAGCAGTTACATTTCCAATAGGAGAGTGGTTGAGTAACGAGACACCTCCTTGAATTAAACTGAACCAAGAGAACGCAGAAGGGTGGGCAGCACTCGGAGGGGGGAGCTGGGCACCTAAAGAGGTATCTGCTTTTGAAATGAGGTTGGGAAGTTTTAGGGCGGGGTAGACAAGGCAGTATGACTGGAAAATGTGGATTTTACCAGACGGTGTTTTATCAATGGCCCTGTGACAGATGACTCCCTGGACGCCTTGTGCCCATCTAGGGTGCCCATGGTCATAGATGAGTATTTTGGTGACGGCTGGGTCAACGTTGTGCACTTTGCACCAGTGGTATGCACAACCTCTGTAAGTTTGAGGCCACTGGGTGCATTTAGAATTTGTCTGGTCAAATAAGAAGCAGATGACCGGAGGGGATAGGCTGTAGCTGCTAACAGACCTGAGGGTATGTGTTGGCATGTCAGTGGTGACCAGGGACTGGCACCCCCCCGGCTGGCATAGCCCGATGCCAACTGTATGAGTTTTAACCTTACCATTAGATGAGGCTGTCTCCTCCACAAAAAACTGCCAGTGATAACCATTATACAGCGGTGTTGTGTGTGAGAGAAGCAGCAGAAGTGGGGTGAGCAGTATAGTTCCAAGTGCGGTGAAGGTGGGTGGGTTCCACCTGTTGACACTGCCAAGGGGCTTTTGGGGTCAGGGCCAATTTGAGATGGGAGACATGATACCAGGAGGGGTGTTCCAGTAATTTGGCAGCTGTAGGGGTGGTGAGGACCACCGTGAATGGACCAACCCACCGGAGGGTTAGAGCTTGAGGGGACAGTTGTTGGAGTATAACTGAATCCCCCCGTTGGAGGGCCGTACAAACCGGATTTGATGGGTTGTCAGGAGTGACCGTGGGAAGGGTTCGTTCCACATGCTCCCTTAGCAACTGCCTAAGCAGAGACAAGTAAGGCAAGTAGGAAGCAAGCAGAGGTGGTGAAGAGGGGAGGTTGTGATTGATTAGAAAGGGCCCGCCACACAGCAGCTCAAAAGGGCTGAGACCCGACGGAGCCCTGGGAGCCGCCCTTATCCTGAAGAGGGCGAGTGGGAGGAGGGCAGGGCAGCCGAGTTTTACCTCTAGGGTGAGCTTGGTGAGGTGTGTTTTTAAAACGCCACTTGCTCTTTCTACCTCACCCGACAACTGTGGGCGGTAAGGGGTGTGGAGTTTTGAGGTAACCCCCAGGCTAGCGACCATCTGCTGGACAACTTTGGTTGTGAAGGCGGGTCCGTTGTCTGTCTGGATGTTGGCCGGGAGGCCGAACCTGGGGACGATGTGTTCCAGGAGGACGGTGGCCACGACGTCAGCTGTTCCCTTGGCAGCGGGGAAGGCCTCGATTCAGCCTGAAAAGGCATCCGCTAGAGTGAGCAAATACCGACATTTTTTGTGGACAGACATATGGGTGAAGTCGATTTGCCAGTCCTCGGCTGGGAGGTGGCCCCTCATCTGGTGAGTGGGAATACGGGGGCGCAATCCTCCCTGAGGAGTGACGGAAGAGCAGACTGAACACACGGTATGAACCTGAGAGATAAGCCTTTTTAAACCCGTTAAATGGAATGTAGGAGAGAGAAACCGATACATGGCCTCAGGTCCGATGTGCAGAGAGCGGGGACTTCTGTCCAAATATGGGAGGCCTGGTTTTGTGGTAGCGCAACACGATCCCCCAGCGTGATTCAGTCCTGCTGTGTGACGTGGCCCCTCTTGTCTAATAAGAACTGCTGTTCCTCGGGGAGGTACTGGGGTTGCAGGGAGGGAGAAAGGAAGAGGAGAGGGGATGGATTCGCGACCTGGGTAGTCCCCTTGTGACAGAGTCTGCCCAGGCATTGCCCTTTGCTACCGGGTCTTGTGAGGCTTGATGGCCTCGACAGTGGATAATGGCGACTTCCCGTGGGCTCTGCAGGACCTGGAGTAGTTTAGTAATAAGTTTGGCATTGGTAATGGGTGTGCCCTTAGTGGTGAGATATCCTTTTTCCTTCCAAATGGCGGCATGGGAATGAGCAATGAGGAAGGCATATCGGGATTCAGTGTAGGTGGTTACCCGCCGCCCTTCAGATAGTTCGAGAGCCCGTGTAAGAGCAACAAGCACCGCTTTTTGGGAAGTGGTGCCCAGAGGAAGGGGCTGGGCCTCGAGAACAGAGTCAGCAGAGACTACAGCCTATGCCGCCCGCCGGTGGCCTTGCAGGGTGCAGACAGAACTACCATCCACGAACAGGGTGAGGTCTGGGGACTAGAGTGGTTGGTCCAAGAGTCCATCCCTGGGCGGAGTCAGGGCCTCCACCACCTCCAGGCAAGAGTGGGAAGGCTCTGCATCAGAGGAGGGGAGAGGGAGCAGGGATGCCGGGTAAAGGGGTGGTGAAGGTTTTAGAGTTACTCCTGGGCTGTCAAGGAACAACAAATGGAACTCCTGTATCTTGGAGGGGCCTAAGAGAGAAAGCACCCGATGTCCCAACAGTTTGTGGACTCTGTGAAGGGAGAAAACAGTGATATGGTGATGCAGGGAAAGTTTTAGAGCCTCCTTGGTTAGGACAGCGGCTGCCGCCAGTGCTCACAGGCAGGGTTGCCATCCCTGGACAGTGGTGTCGCGCTGTTTGGACAGATAGGCTATTGGGTGGTGGGAGGGGCCCACCAGGTGTGTTAGGACCCCCACAGCTATTCCACGGCGCTCATCTGTGAACAAGCAAAAGGGCTGAGAGGGGTTAAGGAGACACAGTGGCGGTGAAGACAGGAGGGTGTCACGGAGAGCAACAATCGCCTGGCGAACCTCAGCAGGGGAGGTGAGGGGCCCATAGGCATTTGCTTGGTGGCCGCATGCAGAGGTTTGGCTAACAGGGCGAAGTTAGGAATCCATTGCCTGAAGTACCCCACGAAGCCCAAAAAGGACAGGATTTGGTCACCATTTTCTGGGGTGACAGCTGCCACACAGCATGGAGGCGGTCCGTTGTCAGGGCCTTAGTGGTGGGAGTAAGGCGGATGCCAAGGTAGACAACCTCAGGTTGTGTGAGCTGGGCCTTATGGGGGGACACCCGGTATCCCCTAGAGGCCAGGAAGTTGAGAAGGGCCACCGTGTGTGTGTGCGACAGTTCCTCAGATGGGCTGCAAAGTAAGAGATCATCCACGTACTGGATGAGGTGGCTAGGTTGGAGAGGGCAATCAGCCAGGTCAGCTGCAGAGAGCCTGGCCAAAGAGGTGGGGGCTGTCCCGGAAGCCCTGCGGCAAGACCGTCCACATAAGTTGTTGTGCCTGTTCTGTGTCCGGGTCCTCCCAGGTGAAAGCAAAGAGGGGGTAAGAGTCTGGGTGTAGGGGGATAGTAAAGAAAGCATCCTGGAGGTCGATGACAGTGAAATGTGTTGCCTGAGGTGGTATCCGAGACAAAAGAGTGTAGGGATTAGGAACCACTGGGTGGAGAGGGACCACCGCCCATTAATGAGACGGAGGTCCTGGACCCAGCGGTAGTCCCCAGAGGGTTTGCGCACCGGAAGGATGGGGGTGTTACATGGAGAGTTCACAGGTATGAGGAGGCCCTGGGAAGGCAAGCGAGTGATGTTGGGTTTAAGGCCCTTACGGTGTGTGGCTGAAATGGAGAACTGGGGTCTAGAAGGGAAGTGAGAGGGGTTTCTCAAAACTATGCGAACCGGGGTGTGGTGTCGGGCTATGACTGGGGTGGAAACGTCCCACACATTGGGGGTGACTAGGTGAGGCGGGAGGGGAGGCGGCAGGTCCGAATCAGGAAAAACAGAGACTAGAGCAATACTGGCAAGGAGCAGGGCCGCCGATCGAACCGGCCGCGTTAAAGTGGCCCCGAGTTTTGAAAGGATATCCCTGCCCAGCACTGGGACGGGGCAGGACGGGACAATAAGGAAGGAGTGACTAAACATCCAATCGCTGAGAGAACAAGGTAGAGGCGAAGTTTGAAGGGGGACAGAAGGTTGGCTGTCGATACCAACGACCGAGACCTGGGAAGGAGATAGAGGCCCCAAAAAGGAAAGCAGAACCAAATAGGTAGCCCCTGTGTCCACGAGGAACGAGATTGACTTACCCGCTACCTGGAGCAAGACCCTGGGCTCAGTGAGGGTAATTGGGGTCCTCGAGTCTGGGCATCCTCAGCTTTCCGCCAGTCCGAACAGCTCATGGAGCAGAGCAGGTGGCTCGGCCACACTCCCGTGTGGAGGCACCAGGGATTGGCTAGGCCGTGTGCAATCGGACTTCCAATGGCCCATTTGCTTGCAGATAGGACATGGCTTACTCGGCGGACGCGGGTTAGGGCACTGCTTGGCCCAGTGGCCCTCCTGGCCACACTTGAAACAGGCTCCCAAGGGAGCTTTGTTACCCGTCTCCGGATGCCGAGAGACCCCCATACCCTGATGCATTGGCCGCAGGGCTGCAACCAGAGCGCAGGCTTGTGCTTTAGCGGCCTCCTGGAGGAGCTGCTGCCTAGCGGTTTCTGCATCTTCCTCACGAGCATTAAAAACCTTAAAGGCCAGCCGGGCTCGGTGGCTCATCCTGTAATCCCGCGCCTTTGGGAGGCTGAGGTGAGTGGATTGCCTGAGCCTGCAAGTTCGAGACCCGCCTGGGCAGCGAGACCTCATCTCTACAATAAAATAAAAAAATCAGCCAGGCGTGGTAGTGCATGCCTGTAATTCCGGCTACTTGGGAGGCTGAGGCGTAAGGATCGCCGGAGCCCAGCAGGTCAAGGCTGCGGTGGCCGGGAGTGGCCACTGCACTCCAGTCTGGGCGACAGAGTGAGACTCCAACTCAAAAAAAAAACAAAAACAAAAACCTTAAAGGCCATGTTTACCAGGTCACAGACAGGGGTTTGAGGGCCATCCTCCGCCTTTTTCAGCTTCTGGCGGCTATCAGGGGCAGATTGGGTAATAAAATGGGTAGCGAGAACAGTTGCCTCGGCGGGATTATCCGGACTGAGGTGGGTGTGGAGAGTCAAAGCCTCAGTGAGGCAGTTTAGAAAAACAGCCGGGTTTTTATCCGGGCCTTGGGTTATTTCCCTAAGTTTATCATAATTTACAACTTTCTGAGACGCTGCCTCCAGTCCCGCCTGAATGCACCGTATCATGTGATCTCTACGTCTACGCCCTATATGACTGGCTTGGTAGTCCCAATTGGAGTCGGTTGCCCGGACAGCCTCGACTCCGACCAGCTGTGTGTTTTCTGTGAGGTGGAATTTATCAGCGTATTCTTGAGCAGTGGTCATGATGCGATCCTGTTCGTCAAGAGTGAGGGTAGAGGTAGAGATTACATGGATATCATGCCATGTTAGATCATAAGCCTGAGTAAGGTAACGGAACTCTTTGGCAAAGGCAGCAGGGTTGGCAGAAAATGACCCCAATCGTTTTCCAATGGCAGATAAGTCGGCCAAGGAAAAAGGGACATGTACTTGCACAATGCCATGTGGGCCAGCAACCTCTCGGAGAGGACAAATGGGTGCAGGAGCAAGGGGCTGGGGCGGATGGTCCATGCAATGCGAACGGGTATGTGCACCGACCGGAGAGGGGAGGGAGACGGCGGAAGGGGGGCGTTGGAAGGCAAAGAAGGAATATGGGAGTACAGAGAGGGTGGATTGTACAGAGGTGCGTTGGGAGGAGAAGGAGGATTAGGAGGACAAGGGGCCGGTGCAGTTAAGTTTTCCAGAAGGCCTATGGCGGGGGAAGGCTCCGGGTCTGGTGGGAGAGGCTTGTCGTATTTGGGTGGAGGAACTGGGGTGGACGGAATGAGGGAGGGGCTGGGGAGAGAGGACGGGGAAGGAGGGCTTCCCTTTGCCAGCAAGATTTGGGCTGTGGAACACTACTGACACAGGGAGGGATGGGAGTACAGGAGCCAGAAGGCCTGAACATAGGGAATCTCCAACTGTCTTCTACTGTGTTTGCAGAAATTATTCAAGTCAGTGAGGATGTTAAAATCAAAAGTTCCCTCGGGGGGCCATTCGGACCCATTATCCAGTCTATACTGAGGTCAGGCCACAGTACAGAAATGGATTAAGTGTTTGCTCGAATGTCCGAGGTTAATCCCAATTTGTCGAGATTACTGAGGAGACAGCCCAGAGGCGTCTTAGAATTAGATTTGGAGGGCTGGTTGCCCATGTCGATCTAAATTTCCGGGGGCCTGTCTGAGTCTGAAAAGGCGTCCCAATTCAGGCAAAGACCGGCCGAACAGAGTGAAGGTCAGGTCAGGATAAATAGGGCGTCCTCAAGATTTATCGCTGACCAGAACGGAGGGCTTTCCCTAGCACGGCTGTGACTTCTGATAGGGAGACCCAGAGGGGAAGGAGAGACCGACACGGGGGGAACTCACCTCATGAAAGTCTGAGTGGAGGATGGGTTGGAGACTCGTGGTTCAGGCTGGAGGCGTCCGGGCAGGAGGCCCCTGAGCCAGGAGGTGAGGCCTGTGTGGCTCAGTCACCTCCCAGGTTTCGGCACCAAGATGTCACGTTTGGAGAGACCGAAAGAGGCACAGGACAAGGGGCTGGTATAAACCCAGCGTTTATCGGGGGAGGAATTCCCGGGCGAGGTCCTGTGGTCCAGGAAGATGGGCCAAGGGAGTTGCACCCAAGGAGGGCGGCTTGGGTTTTTAAGGGTGGTGGATCTGGAGGGGGGTGTCGGGAGGGGCAGCGAAGCGGGGAGACAAAGCATTGCATCCGGCGTGGGCTGGAAAGTCCCTGTCTGGCCCTTCTTGGCAGCTGGCGGCAGGTTCTGGAAGGTTTCAAGCGAGATATGTGGATGTGGGCTTGGGGCAGATGGGCAGAGAGAGGGGGGGTAGGTGGGTGGAAGGGTAGATGGGGGTAGGTGAGTGCTGCTTCTCTCCAAACCTAACGGTGGAGTCTCTGGGGACTCCCTGGTTCCTGGCTCCACGGCAGTGCCTTGTCTGGGCACCTCCAGGGCTCCCCTGTTTTTGTGACGAGTAAGCTCTTGCTGCTTCCCGCCCTGCTTCCGCTGGGCCTGGCCTCCTCCTGGGTCTGCCTCTCCGTGCCCCTACACTGGCTGGGAAGCCCACCTAGGGGCTCTGGCCATCTCCTGCAGCTGCCTGTTCCCCCGGGACCAATTCCAGGCCCCCATTCCAGGAAGCTTATGCTGCAGCCCAGCTGACTGGCACAGAGTGGCGGGAGCCCAGGAACCTGGCTCCGGAGGACCCTGAATTCCGCCACAAGCTTCAGACGCAGCACAGGCCCCACTTGCCCTTCGGGGTCCCTGCCCGTGAGCTTCAGGCAGGCTTCATCATGGAGGTGCTGGGTGGGGTGGGAGAGCCTTGGCTCACAGCTTTCTGCTTTGATCTTGCCGGTGAAGACCTGCCTCCTCTGACTCCAATTGTCAGATTCTTTCAACATTCACTGCCACCCCCGCCCCTGACTCCCAGCACTCCCAGCCACAGCCACAGCCACAAGGCTGTCTATCCACCTACCCATCCATCCACCCACCCACACATCTGTCCATCCACCTATCCATCCATTTGTCCAACCATCCTTCCATCCATCTCTGTACCCACCCACTCATGCATCTGTCCGTCCACTTATCCATCCATCCATCCATCCATCCATCCATCCATCCATCCCTCCATCCCTCCATCTGTCCTTCTACAATCATCGAACAGCTCTGCATTCAGTGGAAAGGAAGGGACGGCGTTGAGGCTGTCTGTGCTCACCTCCTGGGCTCCCTCTCCCCGCCAGCCTCCTTTGCTCCGTCACAAATGGACCGGGCTCTGTCCTGATGTCTGCGGCATCCACCGAGCCCGGCCCAGGAGTGGCAGTCAGCGTCATTCACCCAAGAAACCTTTGTCAGGGGGCGCACAGGTTCCTGGCACCAGGCCAGGTACGGATAGTGATGATGACTAGAAAATCACCCCACTCAACAACACGTGCTGAGGGCCCGCCCCCTCCACCCCAAGCACAATCAAGGCCAGGAGACAGGGAGACAGGTGGGTGAATAGTCCTGCCTTCACTGAGCTCACACGTCTTCCAGGAGACAGACGCACGAGCAGGATGGTTCTGGGTTGTGTAGGTGCCATGAAGGAGACAGGCGAGTGCCATGACGGGGAGCAGCTGGCGGCCTCCTCCCGACAGGGCGGCGCTAGGAGGGCTCTCTAGGACCTGAAGGCTGAAGAGAAAGAGCCAGGGGCTGGGGCCACGAGTGAGCACAGCACACGCAGAGGCCCTGGGACCGGGACCAGCTCTGAAAGGAGGCAAGTGCAGCACGCAGGCAGGACAGAGGGGCAGCCGGATGAGGTGAGGCTGGGGGGAGCCTTGGTGCGCCAGTGGGGGCACAGACAAGAAGACAATCATGGCAGAAGGGTAGGAGTGGTAGGGAAGCCCAGAGGTAGCCTGGAGGAGGCAACGTTGGCACAAGCCCCGAGACTGCATTGAATGTCTCTGTCAGGCCTGGGCAGCCTTCCAGTTTGGGGTCACCATGGGCCTCGCGGCCGGGACACCCTCCCTCCCCGGCTGGTCCCCCAGTAGCCCAGCAGGTCTGACTCCCTGGGAGATTTCCCTGCCTCGAAGCTGCTCGTAGCCCCCAGAAAGCCGCTGGGATATGGCTGGAGTCACCTGGGTGGCAGACGCTTTGGCTGTCCAAGCGGCAAGTCCTCCTTTCATCACCCGTCTCCCTGGAGCTTCGAGCAAATGGCCCCTTGCCGCCTTTCATCTGGCTGGCTCTCTCTCCTAGGGCCTCCCTGGGCCTGGAGGCATGATAACAGCTCATGGTGTCATAGTGACTTCGACCCCCATCAGGCCCCGGATGCCACCCGGGCCCCATTCACACGGGCCCCATTTGCACTCCCACTCATAAGACACAGAGAGCCTGAGTGACTTGGCTGAGGTTTTGCAGCAAACAGGGGTGCGGGAGACGTGGAACCAGGCCTGTCCAGTGCCACGACCCTTCCCTCTCCTCGAGGGCATCAGAATCATCAGGGGAACTAGCCGGAAGGCACGACTTCTGGTCCCTCATCTTCAGATGTCCCGACCCCAGAGTCTGGAGTGGGGCCCCAGAGACTGGCGTTCGGTCTTTGTGTGTTTCTGTCTAATGCGTTCCCTCGGGGATTCGGATACAGGGCCAGGTGTGTTCAGGGGCACCCCGGAGGGGCATGCTTGTCCTTGGAGAGTAGACAGCAGAGAAAGGAGACGGGTGGGAGCAGGAAGCCCACCCTCCCCTGCCTCCCCCCAGCCCTGGAGAACAGAAATTAAAAGCGCTTTGGGGCGGGCACAGGAGGGGACCAGGGCCAGGGGCCTAGGACTGCATGGTGGGGGGTCGGGGGGAGGCATGAGAGGGCGGGCTGGGCGTCAAGGCACTGAAGAACCGCCTGAGGTTGACCAGCATGACTTCCCAGAGCAGATGTACAGGCAGCAGCTTTCTGGACGGACGCTGCCTGGGAAGAGCTGTGGGCAGAGAAGCACGGGGCACCCAGACCCACGACACACCCTTCAGTGCGGCTTTGCCAACTGAGCGAGCATTTTGGATTCCAGCGGGAAGGCAAGACACCAAGGAGCAGCAGAAATCCCTCTGGGGGCTGCAGGAAACCAAATCTCACAGGAGCCCTGAGGGCGTCACACCCAGGAAGCCAGCCAGGTGCAGACACAGGTTCTGTCTGAATCTGCTCAGATGAGGTGCTGAGTCATCAGAAACAGAGATGGGGGCAGGGGAAGGGAAGTGGCTGGGGCTGGCACAGGGGGAGGGGAGCCGTGACCCATCAGGAACCAGCCCGCCCAGCAGAAGGTGAGGGGAGGGTGAGAGAGCAGAGCCTCGTCTGTGTTTACGGCGGCCCCCCCCATCACTCACGTGACCGCCTGAACGCCGCCTTCTGTCAGAGCAGCTGCGGCCTTCGATTCTCAGATTCTCATGAGTGTGAGACCAGTCGTGAGCTGGGCCTGTAAGGGACCTAGGCTGCACTCAGGAGAAGCTAACGCTGCTGCTGATCTGCACAATAAATGTCAGGCGCGGTCCCTCATCCCCAGGCCATCCCCCCCACGCTCCGTCTGTGGAAGAACTGTCGTCCATGGAGCTGGTCCCTGATGCCAAGAAAGGTTGGATACCACCGGTTTATGGGGCAGAGTCTCCATTTTGCAAGATGGAATGACCCCTGGGGGTGGTCGCACAATCTGTGTGCTTAAGACTGCCGAACTGGGCACTTCCACATGTGGGATGGTACATTTTATGTTACCCCAATTATTACTATTACTTTCTGAGGCAGGGTATCTCTCTGTCACCCAGGCAGGAGTGCAGTGTCACCATCATAGCTCGTGGCAGCCTCGAGTTCTGGCCTCAAGTGATTCTCCCACCTCGGCCTCCCAAGCTGCTGGGGTTACAGCCACCAAGCCTGGCTAATGTTTAATTTCTTTGTGGAGCTGGGATCTTGCTATGTTGCCCCAGCTGGTCTCCAGCTCCTGGCCTCCAGCTCCTGGCCTCCAGCAATCCTCCTGCCTTGGCCTCCCAAGTAGCTGGGATTACAGGTTTGAGCCACCACACCTGACTCTGCCCTTTTTACATGGAAATAGACATTTTAGCTGAGCACATAGTGCCCAGGTGAGAGACTGCATTTCTCAACACCCGTTGCAGGTAGCCGTGGCCACATGACTAACTTCTGGCCAGTGGTTTGTGTAGAAAGGCCTCTGAACGCCTCCAGAACCTTCCTAAGAGGCAGCGTCTTTGCCCGTCCCTCCGCTGGCTGCCAGGAGCGTGGGCTCTGCCTTCTTGGGTCAGGCAGCCAGGGTCACACCAGGCAGGGCAGTAAGACATGAGGCCCTCCAGCTGAAGCACCATATTGGCCTTGACTCACCGGCCGGGGTCCTGCACAAAAGAGAAACAAGCGACCATCTCCTTCTGGCCACGCCACTCTTGCTCTTCTGCCATTTGTGCCCAAGCATAATTCTGATGACACAGAGGGGCGAAGTCAATGGCGGTGGGGTTTTGAGGAGCAGAGAGGGCCAGGAGGGCGGGGAAGTCAAAGAAGGCCACTCTGGCCAGGCACGGTGGCGCACACCTGTAATCCCAGTACTTAGGGAGGCCGAGGCAGGAGACTCGCTTGAGCCCAGGATTTTGAGACCAGCCTGGGCAACATGGTGAGACCTCATCTCTACAAAAGAGTTAAACAAATAGCCAGGCATGGTGGCACTCTCCTGTCATCCCAGCTACTCAGGAGACTGAGGCAGGAGGACTACCTGAGCCCAGGAGGCTGAGGCTGCAGTAAGCTGAGATCGTGGCACTGCATACCAGCCTGGGCAACAGAGTGAGACCCCAACTCAAAAATCAGAAAACGGATGGACAGAAGGAAGGCCACATGGATGGGCTGAGGGGTCCCGTGGGCACGGCCGCAGGACAAAGAAGGCAAGGTCCACAACCCCACTGACTCCCCACCATGTGAGAGAACACATGCGACTGGCCGGAGCCAGGGCTACGGCGGTCAGCCAGCACCTGGGCAGCCCTTGACCTTTGTCGGGCTGACTCCACGGCTCGTGTTTAATCATCCCAACAGCTCTGTGAGGCAGGTGCTATCATCATCACCCCGTTTTGGGGAAACTGAGGCTCGTGGAGGTTGAGTAGCTCACCGAGGCCAGAGAGAGCAGGCAGGGTGGGGGTGGGGACCGGGCGGCAGGGCCCAGAGCACCCCTCGCCACAGCCCTGGGCAGCCAGCTGCCGGGTTCCCCAGAAAGGCTCAGCCTCCTTGTCGGGTTCTGGAAAGTGCTGTGATTCCTCGCTTCCGTGGTGTTTGCTGGGAGCTTGGAAGAGGGCATGGGGGGCATTCCAGGCAAGGGTGCGGCGGTGGAGGCAATGGCCTGGGGGAGTCTGGTCGGCGAGGCTGACAAAAGGGGTTCCCTGTGGGGAGGGGGCAACGTGTCCAGGGGAGGGAGCAGAGGCTGGAGCACAGGGGCCCACCCTGCAGAGGGCTTGGGCTTGCCTCCAGGAAGCCCCGGTTCTGTGAGGGCTCCTGACTGAAGGATTGAGCCACAGGACTCGCATGCGGGGTGATGGATCTTCCAGATGCACCGGGATTATTTTGTTTAAGAAGAGGCCACACAGCGCCGGCCTGGACGGTTGGCAACTGCCAGCACTGGGGCAGCGTGGGGTGGGGGAGGGGCAAGGGGGTGGCGGAAAGGGCCTTCCAGAAGGAGACATCACAAACTGTCTGCCCGGGTCAGTGAAGGGGTCCAGGGCCTCCGGTTCGGAAAGTGGAAGGGCTCTGGGGAGGCTGCGGGGAGCGGGGCGCCGGGGTCCAGCGCAGCAGATGCTGGACAGGCCTGCGGGACGGGGCGCCCGTCCACCCGAGCTTCCTAGGGTCTTGCTGTGGAGGGGAGTCTGTCTTCACCCCAACGGACAAGAAGACGGCTGGAGTTGCGTGGGCGTCGGCCTCTAGCAAGCCTCTGCTTGTGAACCATGGCTACGAACGACGACCCACGCTGGACACTCGGCCAGCACCTCCCGAAGGGTCCCTGGGCCCAGGCCGCGCCCCGCAATGGCTGCTGCTTGATGCGCATCCGGTGGCCAAGGAGACCCTCATCACCCCCTCCAGGACGATGTCCCGCCTGTTAGTCCCCTCCCCACTTTGGGAACAGAACAAAGTGGACATGAGGAAGGGGAGTTGGGGGCGTCGGGTGGGGCGTCGGGTGGGAGGGATCCACCCTATGGGGGCGGGGGCTAGAGCCCCTCACCCACCCGGGCCTCTGGGGAGACGTTTAGATGGGGCAGAGCTCCTGCCTCTCTGGCACTCCTGGGATGGGCGGGACACCCACACAGGGCGCATTTACGTTGTGCCCATCAGGCGGGCTCAGAGAGGCGACGCAGCCTCCCCTGGCATGCGGGAGGGGCCCAGCACCCGCTGGCGGGTGAGGAGTTCAGGCAGCTGTGGACACTGACAACCTCCCTCCACCGCCCTCCCAGTCCAACTCCTCCGCCCACCGTGAGCTTGTGGGATGGGGCCACCCCTTCCTCCAGGGACTGTGCCTGACCCCAAACACACAGGACCCATTCTCTTCTCCTCTTTTCTTTTATAAAAAATCAGAATGGCTTTTATTAAAGGAAAATCAATACCACGATGTAACCTTCAGCAAGGAAAGCTGGGAAACTCGCCTTTTGCAGCCTTGTCCAGTTGCTGGGGCCTCCTGGGTCCCCTCTGCTCCCCCTGCAGGGGTCTCTGCCGTGTCTGGAGCCCTCTCCATCCCCCACACTTGAGCCAGCAGCCTCTCTCTGCAGTCTCCGCCCACCTCCCACCCCAGCTGTGTCCCAGCCCAGCCGGCCTCCTGCAGACTCACCCCTGCCCTGGGCCTCAGGTCACTGACCCATTCTGTTTCCCACTTAACACCTGCTTGTGCTACTGGTGGCTGCAGATGTGGTTTAAGGGCTCATAGGCCCTGTCTGTGCTCCTGCCCTGAGCCCAGTGGGGGAGAAGATGGTGCTTCCTCTTGTTCTTCTGTGTCCGAGACTGCTTGTCCATGCCCTCGTGTGGACAGTAGCCCTCGGTTAAATGAATAGGTGAAGACAGTAGCCCTCAGCTAAATAAGCTAGGTGAGGAGATAGCCCTCAGTTAAGTAAGCAGGTGAGAACAGTAACCCTCAGCTAAATAAGCAGGTGAGAACAGTAACCCTCAGTTAAATAAGCTAGGTGAGGATAGTAGCCCTCAGTTGAATAAACAGGTAAGGACAGTAGCCCACAGTTAAATAATAAGGTGAGGACAATAACCCTTGGCTAGATAAGCAGGTGCGGGCTAGTGAGTTGAGCTCAGGGGTCAGATGCACTTGACTTAAAACCTCAGCTCTAGCCGGGCTCGGTGGCTCAGCCTGTAATCCCGCGCTTTGGGAACCCGCAGGCTCGAGACCCGCCTGGGCAACTTGGCGAGACCTCATCTCTACAATAAAGCAAAAAATTGGCTGAGCGTGGTAGCACGTGCCTGTAGTTCCAGCTACTTGGAAGACTGAGGCAGAAGGATCACTGGAGCCCAGCAGGTCGAGGCTGCGGTGGCCGGGAGCATGCCACTGCCCTCCAACCTGGGCGACAGAGACTCCAACTCAAAAAAAACAAAACTCAGTTCTGCCCCATGACTGCCGCCTACCTGAGCCTCAGTTTCCCTGTCTATGCAGTGGGTACAGTGATGCCCTCTACAGAGGGCTACATAAGGTCCCATCACAGTGCTGCACACTGTGCCCGGTACACGGCGGCTCTGCTCACCCCCTGCCCTGCTTTGGGTGGAAGGATAATGGCCCCATAGCCTCCCTCACGTCCAGGAGATCCTCCTTTCGTTGAACCGAAAGCCCTCCTGCCGCACTTCAAACCCGCGACCTCCCCTGCCGTCGTCCCAGGCAGGAGGACAAGCTGTCAGCTTGGCCCCAGGAGCCGGTTCCAGGTCCGAAGCCCCAGAAAAGCCATGGCTGAGTCTGGTCAGCAGCGGCCCCAGCCCCTCTCACCCGACCTTCAGTCCGCCTCCACCCCCCTTTCCTCCTCGCCCCCTCCTAGAGGTCCCAGGGCACTCGCCCGCCTCCCTGCCCCACTTCTTCCCCCTCTGCCACGGGGGTTTGGATGACAGACAGCTGAGCCAGGATGAGCCGTGCATCTCACATAAATCCCCACAATTAGCCCCACGGCAGCGCCTGCCAGGCCCCACCTGCGGCAGGGACTTCGCCTGATATTCCCGGCAACTGTTCTTGAGCTAAAAATAGTTGGTGGGTGGCATTGCCGCTCCCTTCTCGCGTCGCAGCTCCGTGGGTGCAGGGGGTGGAGTGACCCGGCATCCAGACCTGACCCAGGCTCCCCCAGGCTTCTCGGGACTATCTCGGAGTGATCCCTGGGTGGGCTTCATCTTCGCTGAGTCTGTAGGTCGGGGACTTAGTGAGGCTTGGTGCGTGGATGCCGCCCTCTGGGAGTTTTGCCTCCCAAAATACCACCTTCCCCCAGCACCCCCCACCAGCGGCACAGAGGGGCATGAGGTTGCAGCAGGAGGGAGGTGACGGTCTGGGAGGGGGACATCTGAGCCCACCGTGTGGCCTTGGCCTGCCACCTGCATCTTTCTGTGTCTTGGACTCCCAGGTGTGGCGGGCTATCACTCCTGCAAGTGGTCTGTCTCAGAGGCACCCGTTAGCAGCAGAGCCTCTGAAATGCCAGCATAAGGTGCACAACCCACCCCCTCAGGCTAGCAGGCCACACTCACACACACAGCTCTCAGCCCTGCGTGCTCCTCTTCCTCTGGAAAACACTCACCTTGCCTTGGAAGCCCTGACCAGCCCCCAAACTCCCAGAACTCTGGCTCAGAGCCACCTGCCTGTAATAAAACACCGATGTCCCCTATAAAGCAATCATTTGGGAAGTCTTGTCAGCCAATCACACCTTAGAATAAATGAGTCAAAAGGGCCTTTCCTGGAAGAGAGGAAGAAACATGGAGTCTCAGGGGCCCCCAGGGCTGCTGAGGTATGGAAAGCATCCCCCACGATCCCCGTGGAAAGCCCCACAAGAGGAGGCCCGGGCCCCCTCTCCAACGTCAGGATGCCTCTGACTCCTGGGACTTCTCTCCAGTCCTCAGCAGGCCTTGCCCCAGTGGCCCCTCCACCTGGAATGCTGTCCCCCCCACCATCTGCAGAAGGACAAAGGCCACCTTCTCTTGATGATGTCTCCCCCGTCCCACAGCTGTGCTGCAGCCCTCAGGGTCCCCCTTCCAATAGCACTCGAGATCGCATTGTGTCACACACAGAACCCTGGGGACCACCTGCACCAGTGTTTCCCAAGGGCTACTGCGACCCGTCGTGGGAAATGCCCCTGTGTTGTGACCCAGCACACACACATGCACGAAACATGTAAAAACACGCATGCACATATACACGTACACAACCACATGCAGGGTAGATCCACAGGTACACACATGCACACAAACGTGACACGCCTACTGCACACACAGACCCACAGTTGGGAGGGACATCTTTGTGTGACATGCACCCCTACTGTGTGCGGTGCAGTTGGTGTGGGCGCTTCCGGGTGTTTTCTCTTCCTGAACGCTGGTTCAGACTTGAAGGGTTTACTTCCCCGGCCTGTCATGGGTTGCAAACTGCAGTTTGGAAAACACTGAACCAGTTCAACTCTTTATTTACAAATAGAAGGGAGGCTGAGGCTGGAGGATAACTTGAGACCAGGAGTTCAAGACCATCCTGGACAATATAGTAAGACTCTAATTTAAAAGTAAGCCAGGTGTGGTGGCACATGTCTGCAGTCCCATTTACTCGGGAGACTGAGGCAAGAGGCTCGCTTGAGCCCAGGAGGTTGAGGCTGCAGTGAGAGCTATGATTGTGCCATTGCACTCCAGTCTGGGCTACAGAGTGAGACCCCTACTTAAAAAAAAAAAACAAAAAAACAGAAGCACCAGTGTCCTGAGAGAGGAAGGGACTGGCCCCCAAGGCTGTGCAGGTGGCAGGGAGGCTCAGGCCGGAGCGTGCCCTCCCCCTTCGTGGGAGTCCAGGTGCTGTGGCTGCTCTGGCAAGGTTGTGGCTCCGCAGGGGAAGGACCCTGTCTCCAGCGCCCCCACCCGCCCAGCCGGGCCTCGTCTGCAGGAAGAACCCAGACATGGTGCCACTGCACCACCATGGGACCAGAAGCCCAAGGGGCCCTGTGAGCGAGGGGTCAGTATACTCAACTTCATGGGAGACAGGTTCCCTGCTCATTAGGGCTTTCCCAGGGCTTGGGAATTCTGGTATTCACTGAACCAATCCTGTCGGGGGGAGGGGGCAGTGGAGGGGGGGATGGGAGAGAGGCTGAGTGGCGGGGCGGAGGGGGGGAGGCAGTGGGCAGCGTGGGTGGGGAAGGGGGTGGAGGGAAGCAGGGTCGGTTTCGGGAGTGGGGGGTGTCAGCTTGGTGGCGGCGGTCAGCCGGGGGCGGGAGGTGGGGTCGGCTGGGGGGTGGGGGTGGGGGTGGTCTGGGGGTGGGAGGTCGGGGCCAACTTGGGGGGAAGGAGGCAGAGATCGGCTGGTGATAGAGGGAGGCGGGATCGACTGGGGGTGCCAGCGCGCGGCAGCAAGGGAGCCTGGCGCCATGACGGGGCCAGGTGGGCTGGGGCGTGAGGGGGCCTGCAGCTCACTGAAAACCGGAGCAGGCTCTGAGCAATGTCAGCATCTCTGGTCCCCCTGGAGAAGCGGCAGGGCGGCGATGAGGAGGTCGGCAGCGGGGAGGTCAGAGACGCCTGCCACGCGCCCGGCCGCTGAGAGGCGGGAGACACAGGGATGAGTCATCCACCCAGCTCTGTGGTGACACAGGCGCTGCTCCGAACCGGCCAGGGCACCCAGGAAGATGGAGGCCTCCCCCATCAGAGCCCAGGCAGGAGTCATGGCGTGGGGCTGGGGCTCACCCCTTGGGCGCCCCCGCCGGTCCTGGGGCCTGTGGGAGTTAGAGCCACGGTACCAGGGAGGGACAGACACTTCATCCCTTAACAAGGCAGTACCTGGTCCCCCATGCCCGACCTGAAACACAGAGAGCTGTGGAGTGGCCAGCCCGGACTCCACAGGGGCCAGGAGGTCGGCCCTGCACCCCACGCCGGGGGTCCCGTCGCACACAGCATGGCGCGCCCGTCACTGGGAGGGCAGGGATGCCAGGGGGGAAGACGGCCTCACCTCTTGGACGACAACCGGAGCCGCGGAGCCTGGCCTCCACCCTAGCCCCACCCAGGTCAAGGGTTGACTGAGGAGGAAGCAGGAGGGGGGGAAGAGGGGCTGGGCAGCGGGCAGTGGGCTCTAACTGTACCCATGTGGGGCCGCAGGGACGGGGGAGGGGTGGGAGGTCACAGCATCAGGTATGTCACATGCCCGTGTCAGTCTCTTGAGCTTCAGGGCACCTGCTTGGGGGAGGACAGGCAACTTCAGTCCCGTCCCCTCGGCGCCCTCTGCCCTGTGAGGTTGCAGCTGGCACAGACGCCCATGTGGCAAGGGGAGCGGGCAGTGGCCTTACAGAGCCAAGGGCCGGGCTGGCGTTCATGCACCGGTTCGAGTGCCCCTGGAGCTCCTGCCGGGGGCTGACCTGGGCGAGCGTGCAGGGTTGCAGCTGTGGACCAGATGGAGCTGCAGGTGCCATGGGACGCCGGCATTGGACAAGGGCATTTTAGTAGGAAATAAATACCCTGGAGCCAGCCTGGGGCACTGGTTAGGGCTTCCCAGGGAGGGAGGCTGGAGGCATGATTCACAAAGATGAGGTGGAGGGGCCTGGACTGGAGTCCAAGCAGGAACCTGGGATGGCGGGGGCCGGGGGAGCCCCTCATGGCTTTGCGGGGGCTCCTCAGCCCCAGGCCTGGGCCTCAGATTTGCAGCATCAGCAATGCCATCGTCGCAGCCCTCAGTGGGAGCCTGACTCACAGTAAACAAACCTTCCAGAGATTGAGTCATCTGTCTAGATGTCACGTGGTTTTTCTGTCATGGAAGTCTGCCTGGCAAGCTGAGTGCTGGGAGCTGCCTGCTTCAGGGTCAGAACCCACGGCGGGAGCCTCCAGGGCATGCCACTCCGACTGGGAGCCGTGGGCACGCCTCTCATCCTCTCTGGACTCCAGTTCCCTCGTCTGAAAGTGGGGGCCGCGGAGGCTATTGCAGGGCGTCAGGAGGCTCCAGGGAGTGGTTACAGCCGAAGGTGCTTCATTTATCCAGAAGAGCTATATGTGGTTTCGTGATTTCTTAAATCTGTATTTATCATTTAGACTCACTCTGTCGCCCAAGCCGGAGTGCAGTGGAGAGATCACGACTCCTCTCCTGGTTTTCGGCAGGCCTTCTGCCTCAGCCTCCCAAGTAGCTGGGACTACAGGTGTGTGCCACCATGCCCGGCTAATTTTTTGATTTTTTTGTAGAGGTGAGGTCTCACTATGTAACCCAGGCTGGTCTAGAGCTCCTGGGCCCAAGCAATCCTCCCACCTCAGCCTCCCAAAGTGCTGGGATGACAGGCGTGAGCCGCCGCGCCAGGCCAAATCTGTATTTATTTTTTGACAGATGAAGAGTGAGCATGGCACGACATTCCACCGGTGCCCACAGACATGAGCTGGCCACGTGTGTCCTCCGCCCTCCGTGACCCAGTTTCCCTCCTCGGAAGCCATCACCATTATCCGCCTTTCGTGTCTGTGTCTTGGTTTTGGTTTGTTTTGCTTTTTAAGGTCTTATATTATAATAGTAGCGACCCGTGGTGTTAAAAAAGATCAAAGGAGAACAAGAGGGAAGACGATGACCACTGTTTCCTTCTCCAGTGTCCCCGGCTCACACCACGGAGGTGCCTGGCAATGGCCTTGGGCTCTGGGCTTGCTCTTGGGCGACTGCCTGCGGGACCAGGTCAGGACAACTCAGGGCCGTGGAGCACGCTGCCCGGCCACCGGTCCCCGGGGGGCGCTCTCACCCAGCTCCCACCACGCACCACTGGCCGCTCCCGCATGGGGCCTCTGCTCGGAGCCAGGGCAAGAGTCAGGCTCCCCTCCCTGGCATCTCCCGGGAGTGGCACCGAGTACACAGCCCTGTGGAGGCCTCTGCGTCGGGAAGGGACCCGAGAGGGGCCCCAATTCGCTCTCTTCACCGGTGCCGCTTCACAGACGAGGAAACTGAAGTCCGGAGAGAGGGCATGGCTTGCCGAAGGTCACAGAATCAGGGGGCCGCTGGCAAGGGCCAGAGGGCAGGCGAGGGGACACATGGGAGGAGACGTGGCTGTCCTGAGAGAGAAAGGAGCTCCGGGCAGCCAGCTGAGGCCGCAGGAAGCCCCGAGGCGGGAGCTTGGAGGGTCCGGGGTCACCCTGGCCCTGGGCAGGAGGTCTGCGGCAAGGCTGGGAGGGAGGGCGGGCGGGCGCAAGACTGCGGAGTGACTGAGAGAGGCCACTGGGGCTTCACGAACCAAGGGCAGGGCCCAGGGCCACCTGAGTCCCGAGGGTGCACCACCCCGTCGTCCACGTGGATGCACCCCAGCACAGCTGACACAGCGGCAGAGCACAAGCAGGTCTCCGCGGCTGCTCTCTGGGCCTCGGCCTCAGCCTCCTGCCTCCCCTGCCCCATGGCGGCGCCCTTCTGGGGAGCTTCAGGAAGACTCAGGTCTCCTCTGTGACCCCCACCGGCCGTCCCTCCACCACATCCCTGCCTGTCTGTTTTGGGCAGCACCCATACCGCCCTCACCCCTTGCTGTGTCTGTTGGGTCAGGCCCTGGGGTGGGGCGGCCTCACTGACCATCCCAGTTTCTGGGGCCTCAGGCCAGGAAAGCCTCACGTGCATTCGCAAGCCCCAGACCCTGCAGCCACTAGGACCCCGACGGGAACGATGGCCCACAGCTGCCCTGGATCCAGAGCTCTGAGAAGGCCTTGCTCAAAAAGGACTATTTACAAATATGTGCACAGGGCCAGTGCAAGGAGTCACACCTGTAATCCTAGAGCCTGAAGAGGCTGAGGTGGAAGGATTGCTTGAGCTCAGGGGTTTGAAACCAGCCTAGGCAACATAACAAGACCTCATCTCTACAAAAAAATACAAAAGTTAGCCATTGTGGTGGTACATGCCCGTAGTCCCAGCCACTTGGGAGGCTAAGACAGGAAGATCGCCTGAGCCCAGGAGGTCGGCGTTGGGGTAGGCTGTGATTGTGCCCCTGCACTCCACCCTGAGCGACAAAGTGAGACCCTATCTCTTAGAAAAAAAAAGAAAAGAAAAATAGACACAAGTATGTGCTCAGGGCAGGGAGGCCTCAAAGGACCAGGCCACACCAGAAGCCAACGAGGACTGAGTTTAGGTCCAAAAGGGCCAGGGGCAGTTAGCAGACCATGTGAAGTCATGTGGAGAGGCTGCTGCTACAGGGACCTCAGGCTGGGGACAGCCCAGCCCATGGCCAGCTGGTGGGGGTGGTGGAGGGAGTCCGTGGGAAAACGCCCACTCCCAGGCCCTCATCCACCCGGCACTTCCCATTGACTGAGCCCAGCTGGAGGGGGAGGACGAGGTGGACATGGTGCAGGTCACAGGGGCCAGCCCTGGGCACAGAGGCGGAAGGGTGGAGGCTGGCTATGGAGGACACAAGGGGAGCCCCGCGCAGTGCCTGACTCCACAGCCCCAGGGATGCCCAGTCTCCCTCCACGTCCTCGTCCGTCCTGGCAAGCTCTGTTTCCAGCTGGCGATCTCCACCTTCCTCCCTCTCCTCCCCCACCAGGTGACCCATGCTCCCTCCTAAGAGCTGGGTGGCACCCCATCCCATCAACCTCCATCGGCTGGCCCCCACCACAGAGGTGGAGCCGCCTGACTGGCCCAGGCCTGTCCTCTTTCGCAGGAGGGACTTGAACGGGGCGTGTACTGGCCTCCTCTTCTGGAATGAGCCACTGTGGGGCTGGCAGCTGGGCCTGGTCAGTGCATCTCTGGCCCCCATCCAGCGAGCTGCTGGGCCCTGGTCAGATGGCAGGCAGCAAAGCCAAGTCTGGTTCTGAGCCATGGGCCGGACTTTGGAAACTGGGCTGGGGCGGCCCAGGAGAGGAAGATGCCCTCGGCTGCCTGGGCAGGGACGGCACTGCTCAGCCTCACCTGGCTGTGACTGGTTGGACTCAGACCATGAGTCCGCTGTGTCCGTGGGAGCTCCTGGGCAACTGCCAGGCCCAAGGTAGGCAGCCTGGGGAGGTGCAGAGCAGAGAAGGCCAGGATCCAGGAGCCTGGGCCGGCCCAGCTCTGCCCCGAGCAGCTGGCCTTGGAAAACATTTCATCCTCCCAACAGAGCCCTGTCCCCAAAGTGAGGTCTCCTCCAGAACTCCGCTGCTTAAAACTAAAGCTGGTGGAAGCAGAAGTGCAGCCCCTGTACCCTGAAACACTGACCAGGAAACAAAACAGAACCAGATGAGGGAGTGCACACCTGTAATTCCAGTGCTCTAGGAGGCCAAGGCAGGAGGATCACTTAAGGCCAGGAGTTGGAGACCAGCCTGGGCAACATAGCGAGACCCTGTCTCAATAAAAACAAACGCAAACCAGAAGTTGAGCCTCTCGGCCTTTCTTCCCAGTCCCCCTCAGCCTCAGGCCCTAGGGAACCGATTTGGAATCCTAGGGCTCTAGGGAGCATGGTTTGGAAATGTGGTCTGTGTGCTCCCCAAGGGGCTGCAGGTGTCTTGCATCCTGGGAAATGTCAAGTGCAGTAAAAGTAGATACACACCATTATCATCACCCCCCACCCCACCCCAGGATGCATCAAACTAGCTGACTGAGGCCCGGCCCGTCTCCAGGCATCCACGTTTGCGCCTGCAGAGCAAATCCCAACGTTGTCTTGGGTCACCTACCAGCGGTCCACTTTGTGTCCCTCGGAGATCAGGGCTCCTTGGAAACTCATGCCCACAACGCCACCGTGCCACGGGCAGTGACTGACAGCCGCTCCTGAAATCGTCAAGTATCTCACCAGAGTTCACATTTCCAACGGTCTGTCTATGGGCTTTTGGGTTTTTTAAAGTATGAGTTAGAACGAGGGACCGAGGGAGGCCCAGGTGACACGTTGCGTCCCTGGGAATCAGAAGTGGCCACCAAGGGCGGGCAGCCGTTTCCTGGGACTCCTGTCTGAGCCCTTTCTTTCTTTTCTTTTTTTTTTTCCTTGAGAAAGCAAGATTTATTGGGAGGACAGGAAAGCTCCCACAGCGGGAAGGGACCTGAGAGGGTTGCCTGGCTGAGCCCTTTCTAAGGCCCAAGGGAAGGGAAGGGAAGGACCGAGGCCGGGCTGGTGCCTTGTCTTCCTGGAGAGCGGTGACTGCCTGACTGGGGAATGTCCCCATCCAGGGCTGGAGTGGGCGCCTCACTGTGATGAGAGGACCCAGAGAGGCCGGGTGTGTAAGGAGCGCCCTGCAGCCCAGACTAAGTCGCTGGTGAAACTGACCAGCCAGTGCCCACGGGGGCTGGAAATGACAGGAGGCAACAGGAAGCGGCCTCCGCCCCCCAGGGACTGGAAGCTCCAGGAAACAGCTCAGCACCGCATGAACTGAACCTCTCAACCTCAGTCTACCTGTGAGCAGATAGAGACCAACTCCCCAGAATGAGAGCAGCTGGCTCCTGTGAATGCCCTTCCAGCGCAGAAAGGGAGCTTTGGGGCAGGAACGGGACAAGCCGTTACCATACAGGGGGCTGGCGCTCCCCTGGGGTGGGGTGGGCATTTACAGAAGGCCCCGGGTTGGGGCTGGACCGACCACCCACTGATGCCACCACAGATGTGACCGGGGAACCCGCCCCTCACCCAGTATCTTAGAAACGGGGGGCTTGGGAATGTGTGGGGACACTGGCCTGTCTGTGGTTTTCAGACAGAAGAGGGGTCTAGTTTGCACCCCAGACTCCTGGAAACACCAGGTCTCGCTGCCCGTGGAGCCAAACTATCGGCCAGGCTGGGTCCTCCCCCCCCAGCACCGTGGGACTCTGAGCCAGATCGCCTTTTGCCGTGGGGCTGTCCCGTGCGTGGTAGGGCGCTCGGCATCCCGGGCTTCTCCTACCACGCGCCAGGAGCACGCCTAACCGTGGCACCCAGAAGCGCCATACATGTCCCCAGAAGAGTCCCAGTCTCCCCCGAGGCGTGTGATTTCTCTGTGAGGACAGGTGGGTGCACGCCTCTCCTTCCCACCTGCACTTCTGGTTGGCACCTCTGACCTGTTCTTACTTCCAGAACATTCCCAAGGCGTTTTCCCATTCACCCAGTCCCTCTTACCCCAATTCACCTTTGACACGTTCTCTCTCATGAAAGCAGCAGACATCAACAGCTCTCCCGGCCACACCGAATCGATGCAAAATGTGGCAGTTGTGCCCAGGCCTGAAGTCTTGCCCGCCAGGGTCACCAACTCAGACTCAGATGAGAGGGAGGAGCCCCTGTGGCTCTCGCCTGCCGGCCCGGCCTGCTCAGTCCTGTGGCTTGACTCCCCTTCTTTTTGCCCGTCCTCGGGGAAGGCAGGGCTTGGGCTTCACTGTCCTCAGGTCAGGGTCTCCCACGGGGGACAACCTGGCTCCCGGAGGGCTGTGCTCAGGTCGCCTCCCCACAGCACACCGGAGAGCAGCCAGCGGCGTGACCTTGGGCAAGGTGGCAGCCTCTGAGCCCGGCCTCCTGGTCTGCAAGGTGAGGCTGTCAGCACCTCCTTCTCGTGGCTGCCGCGAGGGTTATGTCAGGAAGCGTTTGTGAGAGAGCTGTGCCGGGCGGCTGCCACACAAGTCCGAATTCTCGGCATCATTGTCTGCTGTTCTATTTATATCTTTATTGTTTACTCGTTTTTATTTTTAAGAGACAGAGGCTCTCTCTGTCACCCAGGCTGGAGGGCACCCTCAGAGCTCACTGCAGCCTTGACCTCCTGTAACTGGGACAACAGGCACATGCCACCACGCCCAGCTACTTTATCTTGCTTTCTGTAGAGACTAGGGTCTCACTATGTTGTCCAGACTAATCTCCAACTTCCAGCTTTAAGCGTCCCTCCTCAGCCTCCCAAAGTGCTGAGATTATAGGCAAGAGCCCCTGAGCCTGGCTTGTTGTTCTAGGCGAGAGAATGAATGCCACCACGCCCCTTATCTGAGGACCCAGGAAGCCCACAGCCCACACCCCGCACCGCCCTGCTCGGCCCAGGCCGTCTCCCGCTCTCCTCAGACCAGGCTCCTCCCTGCCCTGCCCTTGTTCCTGAGACCTTCTCTCCCAGGGGCCCTCCTGCCCTGAGAGCCTCCCTCCCTCGTCCTCATCTGTCCACACCCACTTCCACGCCCAACTCTCAGCCCAGCGCTTCCAGAGCAACATTTCAGCATGGCACAGTGGTTCACACCTGCAATCCCGGCACTCTGGGAGGCCGAGGCAGGAGGGCCGCTTGAATCCAGGAGTTCGAGACCAGCCTGGGCAACAAAGTGAGACCGCATCTCCTCTTTTGAAAAAACAAAATAAAATCTTTGCTCTGACAGAGAGGGTGGGATCAGAGCCAGGTCATTCCAGCATGGTGCTGGGTAGGCCTGGGTGTAGATTAATAGTGACAGGGTGGTCATTTATAATATTTAGTCATAAAATAGCAAGCACAGTTGAAGCACTTTCCGTGTGCCAAGCCGTGTGCAATATACTTTGCACACTTTATTTTTCACTTTTATTTTTTTGAGTTGGAGTCTCACTCTGTCGCCCAGGCTGGAGTGCAGTAGCAAGTCCATGGCCACCCCAGCGTTGACCTCCTGGGCTCCCACGATCCTTCCACCTCAGCCCTCCAAGTAGCCAGAACTACAGACACGCGCTACCATGCCCGGCTAATTTTTGATTTGTTGTAGAGACGAGGGCTTGCCAAAGTGCCCGGGCTGGTCTTGAACCCGTGGGCTCAGGCAATCCACTCACCTCGGCCTCCCGAAGTGCTGGGATTACAGGCTGAGCCACTGAGCCCGGCCACTTTGCACACTTTAATGCACTTTTTGAGGTCCGGCTGCTATGAGGGGTCAAAGCCCCTCCTGTGTCTGCAGAACCCCCCACCAGCCTCAACTCCTTGGTAGACTCTTCCCCACTGGCCTCTGGCAGAATTAATACTCCTGCCTCCACACCCACAGTGCCTGGTCTGTCGTTGACCTAATTTGGCTAGCTCTCAGTTATTTATCCAAGCGGCCGTCTCCCACTCCAGCCTGCGAACATCTCGAGGGCCGGAACCCTGCTAGATTCATCTTTATTAGCCTCAGCTCCAGCAGTGACGGGACAGAGTTGCTCCTCATTAAATGTTTGTTGAGTGAATTCACAGATTAATGGAGTAATTAACACCATATCCCCAGGCGTTGGAGGGATTTTAAGAGCGGAATTCGGCCGGCCCGCTCAGTCCTGTGGCTTGGCTCCCCGTCTCCTTTTTGCCCGTCCTCAGGGAGGGCAGGGCTAGGGCATCCCCATCTTCGGGCCAGGGCCTCCCACGGGTGACAGCCTGGATCCCGGAGGGCTGTGCTCAGGTCACCTCCCCACGGCACACCGGAGAGCATCTGGAGCGGGAGCTGGGGACACAGACGCCAGTCCTGTCTGGGCCACAGCCAGCGGCGTGACCTTGGGCAAGGTGGCAGCCTCTGAGCCCGGCCTCCTGGTGTGCAAGGTGAGGCGGTCGGCGCCTCCTTCGTGGCTGCTGTGAGGGTTACGGGAGGAAGCGTTTGCAAGAGAGCCGTGCAGGGCGGCTGCCACACGAGTCTGGATTCTCAGCATCATTATCTGCTGTTCTACTTATGTCTTTATTCCTTTTTATTTTTTAAGAGACAGAGTCTCCCTCTGTTGCCCTGGCCTCACACTTCAGAAGCGTTCTAGACCCGTGCCCCTCCAAGAGTGGCCTGCAGACTGGCCAGGCTGTGGCGGGACGTGTGGGGATGCTGAGGGCAAGCATTCAGAAATGCTCGAGCCATCACCAGGGCTGTTTTATTCTTGACCTCTGAGGCTCAGGCAGTCCTACCACCTCAGCCTCCCTCCTGAGTAGCTGGGGTTACAGGTGCACACCACCATGCCCAGTTAATTTTTTCTGGTTTTTATAGAGACGAAATCTCGCTGTGTTGCCCAGGCTGGCCTCTAACTCCTAGGCTTCAAGCAATCCTCCCACCTGAGCTGGAATTACAGGTATGAGCCACCCTGCCGGCATGGGCTTTCATTTCGTATGGTTTTATTTTGTTTTTTTGTTTGTTTGTTTTGCAACACCAAATACCTATGTTTAGTTTACTCATGTCTCCAAATTATTTTGTTTAATTTCATTTTCCTAATAATTCATTCCCTCTGTGTTTTGCAATAGTCTCGGCCTGCAACAGATTAGAAATGGACAAATAAGGAGCCGGTTCCTCGCCACTAGGAGTCTGAGAAGCGTAACCCCAGCCTGTCCATCCCCACTGAATGGCTGAGCCGACAGGACACCAGGCAGATGTGCACTCACCCTCCCGCCCACCACAGTGACATCATTGCATCATTATGACAATACATCATTGCATCATCATGTAGTTACACTGCCGTGTCATGACATTGCGTTGTGGCATCATGGCATCAAATCTCTCCCTCCTCCTGTTTGGAAGGACGTGCAGAAGTCTTTTATTTCGGTTTGGCATCCTCCCGGTCCTCCTTTCTCTCCGATCTGGATCTGGCAGGTTGAAGGGATGAAAGTGTGCTATCCCTGGGCCCTGACAGGACAAGGAGAGGGAGGGGCCCACCGCCTCTCCCAGCCTCGGGCTGCCTGGTGGGGAGGCCAGGAGGGAAGGAGGGCAGGGAAGGCCTCCGGAGGGCGGGGTTAGGCAGACATGGGCCGCAGCACCCAGCCCAGAAGACGGCCAGGGCCTTGAGGATAAAGGAAGGGGTTTCCCAACTGTGTAAGGGTACAGCAAGTCTTTGACGGAGGGGACTTCCAACGCCAGCTCTCACATCCCCTGAGGCTGTCAGGCCCAGACTATAAATAAGTAGGTCGAGGAGTCAGGCAGCCTCCCTCCCCCGCCTGCCAGTTCGTGGCTGAGGTGGGATGGGATAGGGGAGGTCAAGGCAGGGACATCAACACAGACAAGCGGGGATGGTGCTGTCTGTAGCTACAACTTCAGAAGGCTAGAAGGTCTGATTCCCAGGGCTGCAGAGGCTTGATTGCCGGGTGATCGAAGGTATTAGCATATTTAAAGATCATGTCAAGGGGAAGAGGGTAGGACTCAAAGGTGACATTTGATGGTGTTTTGAAGATGTGGGGTACAGCTTAGCTTTAGGTATACAAGTGGTCACCCTACAGGTAAAGTTTGGACCTCCCTTTGGTCCCCACTTCGCCTGGTTTGAGACCAAGTACCCTCATTGATGTTATGTGCCCACCCCCCTCCCCTGGCAGTGTCCGCTACTGCCAATCCCTTTCTTAATTGTGTTATGGTAAATGTTCAGGGACGGCTTATGAGTGAGAACATGGATGGTGTCTGCTACAGAGAGAAACGCAGAACCTGGAGCTGCTTGGTCTGGAGAGAGTGTGCTCTCCAAGGTGAGCAACCAAGAAGCTCGCTTGCTCTCTCTCTCACGCGCGCGCGCTCTCTGTCTCTCTCTCTCTCTCTGTGTCTGTCTCTCCATGGCCCAAAGCTGCTGCTGACCCTCTGGCCAAGAACTCTGCACCCTACCGAGAGTTGCCTGGAGAGGGGTCAAGCCGCCCCACACTCAAGCAAACGGTCCACTCGATGCTGATGACAACGATGCCATGATGGTCACCATTGCTGACCCTCAGTAAACTCTCCCAATGTGCCAGGCCCATTCCAAGCCCTTCACAAATATCGACTCCAGCCCCCCTTGGAAGTGGCGCTCCTGCCCCTCATGTAGATAAGACCGGGGCACTCTCGGGGCTCAGGCAGCTCAGAAGCGGAAGAGTCAACATTCAGACCCAGGCCGCAGTGCTGGCCATTTTTGTGGCCAACTGTTCTTTGGCAATCTGGTGGGTGCGCTGCCTCTTCCAGGACTGACCGGGGGTGGGGGGTCTCAGCTCCGGGGCACTAACCCAAGATAGGTTCTGCGAGGCTGAGACTGGGTGCCTCACCCAGAAAGTGCCGCCAGGTGTGGCTCCACCAACATGAGCACCCAACTCCTCCGCCATGGCCCTCCCGATGTCAGAGCGCCTGCCACCTCCGGCCTAGCCCTCCAGGGCCGTAACCTAGGAGTCAGGGGAGGGAGAAGGAAGCTCCAGCCCTGGGGTTCTGGACTGCTCGACCCCCCTCTGTGTGGCTCAGTTTCCTCACCAGAAAACGGTGCACGGGATCCTGAGGACCTCGAGGACCCAGAAAGGCTGCGCGCCGAGAAATGGGTGGGAGGCGGGGGGGGGGGGGGGCTGGGCGCGGCAGGGCTCAGGGTCCGGGCCACGTGGCTCGGGTGCGCGCTGGCCTCTGCGGAGGGTCTGCCCTCCGCGCGGGGCCTCGGCTCTGTGGGTCGGGTTTGTCTCGCTCCCAGCGACTCCTCTTCGCCCTCGGCGGCTCTGGAGGGGCCGGAAGACGGGAGAGGGAGCTCTGTTCGCCTGGCAGGGCTGGAGCGAAGACCGGAGGGCTGACGGACGAAGAGCCTGCGGCCCGGCCGGCCCTGTCGGGCGGGCTCGGCCGAGGGGCGGCGCTGTGGGCCCTCGCGGGCTCTGCCTGCCTCCGCCGCGCCGCAGCGCAGGGCGCGCCCCTTCCCCCAGGCCAGCCGGGCCGGTGGTCCCGCCGGCGCCGCCTCTCGCTTTCACCCCGGGCCTCCCAGGCCCCAGGCTTCCGAGGCCCAGACCCCTGCCCGCACCACCCCGAGCAGAGGCTCCGTGTGCAGCACGAATGAATGAGTGAACGAACGCATGACCCTCGGGGCTCCTTCTGCAGTGCTCTTGCGTGCCAGAGCTGGGGTCGGCCCGGAGCCCGGCCCGGCTCTGACGGGGCGCCGGGAGCCTCTCCTGGGGCTGCAGGGCGGTAACTGCCCGGGGGGATCGCCCCGTGCCCGCCCCGCTCCGCTCATGCCCCTGAGCCCCCCATGCCTTGGACTCCCGGGCCCGGACCTCGAGCCGCGGTGGGGGAGGCCGCCTGCCCCCTCTCCTCCCCCGGGCTGCGGCGGCCGCCGAGCGGCCAGCGCCCGGCCGACAGCCGCACCGGGGCGCGGGGCCCGGAGCGGGCGGCCGGCGCGCAGGGAGGGCGCCGCGGCGGCGAGGGCGAGGCGCGGGGGAGGGACCAAGGGGAGGGGAGGGCGCGGCGAGGGAGGGACGCGCCGGCGAGGGGGCGGGGAGCCCGGCGCTGCGCGGACCGCGGGGGAGGCTGTGGCGGCGAGGCGCGCGGGAGGCGGCGGGGGCCGGGCCGAGTCGCAGCCGCGGCCAGACTTCCCGGGCAGGGCGAGGAGCCGGCCGGCTGCGGGGCCGGGGACGCGGGGCCCGGCGCCTCTGCAACGCGCGGCGAAGCGCAGCCCGGCCGCCCCCCGCGGCATGTCCGTGGGACCCAGGCGCGCAGGACGGTGACCGGGCGCCCCGAGGATGGGCGGCACCCGCAGCTCCGGCTCGTCAAGGTAGGCGCGGTCGGGACCCCAGCGCGGGCCCCAACCCGGGAGGCGCGGGACAGGGTGGGCGCGGTGGGGGAGGGGCCGGGCGGAGCGCACGCGGGTCGGGGTCCGCGGTGGGGGAGGGGCCGGCGTCCCCGCACTCCCTTCTCCGGACCTTTGAGCCGAGGCGGGGGCGCAGAGGGGAAACTCCGGTGGAAAAAGGCATCGCGGCGGCGAAGCTGCCGAGCTGCCGGGCTGCGGGCGGGGGAGGGTCCGCCCACAAGGGACCGGCTGCGGGCGAGAATCCCCTGGGCTTGGGGGCCGAAGCGGGCTCCACCTGCAGCCCCGGGATTCGAGGCTCTAGCGGCGAGGGGGATCCCACCGGTCGAACCGGACTCCGCACGCCCCCGCCGGACTCCGCACGCCCCCGTCCGGGGAGTCCCCTCCCGCCCCTGCCCCTGCCCCTCCGCGGCAAGTCCGGGACGTCCGTTCGTCCCCGCCTCCCGGCCCGAATCGATATCGCAGCCTCCGGGGAGGAGGCGCATCCGGCGGGGGCGCAGCCCCAGCGCAGGCCCCGGCCCCCGCGCGCGCCCGGCCCGGAGTTGGGGAAAGTCGCCGGGCGCCAGTGCGCACCCGGCCCGAGTCCGGAGGGCGGGGGCTGCCCGCGAGCGCAGGGGGCCGGGAGGGGCCGAGGGTGGCAGTCTGACCCCCGGAGCCCGCCCCGCCGCGAGCGCCGCCCGGAGCGCCCGGGCTGGCCGGGGACAGAGCGCCCTCCGCGGCGGCCGGCAGGTGGGTGGGCCCGGGAGCGCCCGGCCCGGCCTGGGGACTCCGCAGGGCCCGCGTGTACGCCTGAGCCTCAGACAGCAGCTTGACCGGGTTCAGGGCATTCCGAGCGATTACATGGAAGAGACTTGAGTGGATTTGGGGGAGGGGCGCGGGCCGCCTGAATGTCGCGTTTCCATCGGTCGTTCCGCCCACCGACTGTGCGGTCACCGGATGGCAGTGCTTGGAGTTAAACTGCCACGATCTCCGGGCGCGGCGGCGCCGGTTCACCCCGAGTCGCTGGAGTTAGGGCGGCTTCTTCGCCGCCCCCCCCCCGCCCGCGGGCGCGGGTTGTTTTTGGAGAAGAGGAGGCTGGTCTCCCAGCCTCGTCCCCTCCCCCGCGCTTACCTGCGGCCGGGGATGAGCCCAGAGATTATTTTCTGGGCGATCCGGGAGGCAGGGGAAAAAACCGCAGGGAGCTGCGAGACGGCAGGGCACGCGAATAGTTTCAGAAGGCTCGCGTGCGCGGGCGAGCTGGGTCTAAATTCACAAACCAGTTAGACCAAATTCAGTCTTTCAAATGGATTCAAAAGACTGAGCTGTGTTTTGTTGCTTTTTTTTACGTTTACATGGAAAAGGATCAGTGTTCTTTCTCTGTCCTTTCTTAGAATTGTGTGCAAATCTCTGTTTAGGACCATGTTTTCCTTAACAGAAAAAAGTCTTTTTTTCCTGTTGTTCCTATTAGGTGGAATATGTGCTCTTTATGTTTGGCCTAATAAACTCAGTAGGCGCTCAGTAAATGCCTAGTGAATGAAGGCGATGAGGGAATGAGCAGCTAATGCTGGTTTCAACTAAATAGTTGCTTTTTCTCTTTTATTTATGCTGCCTGTACAGTCCGCTGGGCATTGATCTATCTGCTTGACAAATACTAAGTCCTTTAGTGCCCAAAACACCCCTGGGAAGTAGGGATTGTTCCTCAGGCACAGAGAGGCCAAGAAGCTTGTTTGGGGTTTCATAGCCAGTGAGTGGTGGAACCGGAATCCAAGCCCAGACCCTCGGACCTGTGGCTTTGTTTTGTTAGGTTTTGCCAGCGCATATACTAAGCTATTTATATTTCACCTGAGCTCTGTGCAACAGTATGAGCTTGGGGATCTTGGGGTCCACCCAGAATCCAGCCGTCCCACACAAGTCACCCCGGGTAAGCAGGACCCCTCCAGGCCCATGTTGGGGCCTGGCACAGTGTGGGCTGCAGAGTGAGCATGGGAGAGACAAGGGGCTTTTGTGGGTGAGGAGGCCACCGAGGAGACATTGTGGGGAGGGGCAGGAGAAGGAGTCACCCACCCACCTACTGCAGCCTCTCAAGGGTCCAGCGTCAACAGCCAGAGAAGACAGGGCCGGCAGTCCTTCCGGGAGTGTTATTCAGTGCAGAGGGCGGCCCGGCATTCCTATCACCCAAGCCACCGAGCGGCGTCAGGAAGAATTGGGAAGCCTGAAGGGAGACTTGTCTTGGACTCGCTGTCCTCCCCTTTAGGACGACCCCTGCAGAGCCTTTTCCAGCTCAGGTGCAGCCCAGCAGCGGTCACAGGGTTGTCCTCTCCTCCGTGTGGGCCCAAGTGGGTCCTGCGTCACCCCAGAGCCTCTGCGGGGGGACTGTCGACATCTGTATGTCGCCTGCAGGCAGATGTCCTTTGCCGTCCCTGGTCAGAGCACACCTTGGGCCACTTCCAAGTGGTTTCTTTGATGAAATAACACAGAGCCAGGCTTTCGAGGGGAGGCTTGGCAGGGCGAGACGGGGAGGAGAAGGAGGGCAGCGGAGTGAGCCAGGGAGGGGCTGTGTCCTCGCGACCTGCAGGGCCAACTGGCCTGGCCACGGATGCAGGGGGAGAGAGGGGAGAGAGGGGAGAGGCCCAAAGCCAGGCCAAGCCACCTGGATCCCAAGTGCCTGACCACGGGGCGGGGGAGACTTGCTGTCCGGCTCTCCCGGCGAGTGTAGGTTCTGGGAAGTGGAACACTGGCCAGGGCCGGCGAGGAGAGCTCAGCGGAATATCTGCTCCTCATCACCTCTGACGCCCGCCCCTCCGAGTGAGCATCTTCCTCCAGCCATGGAGTCTGGGATCAAAGGTGCCCTCGACAGCACCCCAAGTGCCCGTGATCCCTGCCAAGCCCCGGGCCTTGGAGGGAGGGCCAGGAGCAGGGCTGGCCATGTCAGCAGTTGTTGGAGTGGAAGGGCCACCAGCCTGGGAAACTTTGGTCCCAGCTCCACCTCCAGTCAGCTGTGTGACTTCAGGTAGGCGGCCTTCCCTCTCTGAGCCAGTTTCTCTGTCTGTAGCCAGGCGTACTGGGCCGGCATCTCTGTTGCCCTACGAAAGGTCGGTGAGGGCCCAGACCTCACCCAGGAAGAGTGGGGTGCTCCCGGGAAGAGTTGGTTGGCTGCAGATTCCACTCCCAGCGCTGTCCATGCTGTGGGACTCAGTACACGGTACTTGGACCCAGGTCCTCTCTCTGGACGCCAGTGTCCCCAGCTACAAAATGGGAAAGGACCTACCTTTGTCAGGGTGAGTTTGGACAGGGTGGATGAGCCGTGGCAGAGCCTGGCATGGTGCCCATGTGGAGTTTGCTTTCAGCGAAGCCGCGAGCCAGCTGCCCTTCAGAGGAAACCAGAAATTGAGGGTGGGCAGGTGGCCGGTGGCTCGGGACACGCAGTCTCTGCGCACTCCCTCCATTATCCTGCGCAGCCCCGGCCTGGTGGTGCAGGACACGCAGTGAGTGTTGACCAGCATCGGCCCTTCGGGTGGCTGTGCAGGCCTGGGTGTCACACTCCCACAGGATGCAGGTGCCACGGAGGCCGAGAGGTGCCCATACCACCTGGCGGGAGAGCCTCGTGGATGCAGACAGGACTAGAGCCTCCCTTAAACCGCCCCCCCATGGTCATTAAAAAAGAGAAAAGCAGCAGAGACGCCTGGTGGGTCGGAGAAACCCTCGGAGTGGAACCTCGGCCTGTGGCTGGGGAGGACACGTCGGTGGCCGTCATCTGGGCCCTTTCTGGTTTCTGCCTGAGTGAAAGAGGTGTGAGGTGGCCCTGCCTAGCTCTGACACTGCCTGACCCTCGTGCTGTCACCAAGAGGAAGGGTGAGTCTGCCAGGAGGGAACCGTCAAATCTGTCCTCTGACGCCGAACCGTCAGAGGACGGGTTTGTTAATCGCCGGTGACCCCCTGTCTGCTTAGATGCTGGGTCTCTTGGAGTTATGCCACCAGGTCCTTTCTGAACACCTGTCTTTGGGCCTGTTGCTGTGGCCAGCCACACCTCACCCACCCAATGTGACAGGCGGCTGCGTCTTGTATGGGCGGAAACAGCTTGTGAAGCCGATATGGGCTTGAGTCCTGCCTCTGCTCTGAAGCTTTGGGCAAGTGAGGTTGTCGCTCTGAGCCTCAGTTTCCTTATCTGTAAAAAGGGAGGGAACGGTACCTGCTTGAAGGGATAACCATAGTGGCTTTGTGAGATGTCACGTGCAGTCAGTTGCACAATACTCAGCACGGTGTACGAGCTGGATAAATGTTAGCTGCTGTGGTCACCTAATGCCTCTCAGCAGCTTTCCCAGCCCAAGAAAGACCATCAGAAGGAGAGAGGGAGGGGAGAAGGCTGCTTGGCAATGCAGCTGCTCCTCCTGCCCCGAGTGCTTGGATCAGTCCCTGGGGACGCGGAGCAGGGCCCCAGCCACCCCGGGCTCACAGGTCAGAGGACGGAGGCGCCCACGGCTGGCCCCCGAAACGTCTTTGGCAGGTGGAAACATCTGACCGTAAAAGCAGGAGCACGAGGGAGGACGAAGCGAAACGGTTCATCACGGATGCACACGGTTATTTTGGAAACCATGTCTGATTCTCTTGGGCGATGGGTTGTTGACCACTTGTTTTCAGCCACACGGGGAGCGAGGAGGCAGGTAGGAGGGCGACCTGTGAACTCCACTCCTGTGAAATGGGCAAGTCAGGGTGGGCTCTGAACACAGGGCCCCTGCCCACGGAGCCACCCGTCTGAACGCCTGAGTCTGGCGGGGTCTTGGGCAGTGGCCCACCAGCAGCCACGAAGAGGTTTCAGGGACACCCGGGTATATCTGTGGGTGCCCTTCCGGCCCCATAAGCACAGGTGATGCCACTGTCCCCCGCCCCGACCCGGCTTGAGGCAGGGACTGTGGGGTATGTCCCGCCCTCCCTGTCCGCCGGTTTCCAGCCTCTGGCCAGCCTGGTCCCAAGCCAGCACCCAGGTCAGAGCCCAGAGGAGAACTGGCCCGGCTGGTCGAGCCTCTTCGGGCCTGCAGAACCGGGAGGCGGACACTGCTCTGGGCTGATAGTAGTCCAGGGTTCTGAGAGGAGTGAGGCCATCACAAGGCACTGTGATCAGCTGAACCTTTAGGTGCAGGGAGGCCAGGGCCCTGAGATCTGGACAGCTGACTGGCCGGTGTTGCCGGCAGGTTCCTGGAGCCAGAGCTGGAAGGCGGCCCGCCTGGTGAGGGGCTCCCTGGGTCCCTCCAGCCCTCCCTGTTTTCCTGGCCCTCAGGCAGGGTGTGTGAAAGCCCCACTGACCTCCAGAAGGCCCGTCCTAGCTCCGCACAGCCCCAAGATGCCAGCCACTCCCGGAGCCTCCGGAGTGGGGACAGAGTGGGTGGGTGCTGTGGGCAGAGCTGGGGCCAGGAGCACGCTGGGGCTGGGCTGGGCCATGTAGGGGGATAGGAAGCAGGGGCCAGGGCTCAGCTGCCGTGGGGAAGTGCTGAAGGAGCAGCTGGGCCTCCTGAGCTTGGTTCTCATGGACCAGGGTCCGCTGTGGTGGGCCGACCACACAGAGCAGATGCCCAGGGGGCACCCATGGGCCCGCCCAGGCAGTGGTGACGGAGCACGGGGATGATGGAAGGAGCGGGGCGGGGAAGAGGGAGAGAGAGATGAGAAGACCCACGTGCCTTCCTGCTCGCCCTACCGTCACCTGGGAGGGTGTGTGCATCTCGGCTCCGGGCAGCGGCGTCTCCTGACACCCTCTCTACCCTCCACCCCATCCTGAGCTCCCCCCACACCCTCCCACCAGCCCCCAGCTGGCTCCCCTTCCCCGGCAGCAGGGTAAGAGGAGGCAGGGTCTGCTGCTGCTGTGGCCCTGGGGGGCTCTCCGGGGACATTCTGTCTGTTCGTCTGCCTGTCCGTCCGTCCGTCTCCGCGCATATCCACTGGGACCCTGGCGAACGAACTCCTCTTGCAGTTCTTGTCCCAGCATCCCCACCTGCTTCCCCTCCTATGCCACCTCTGGGGTCACCACGCCCCTCTCCTCTGAGCACAGTTAGGCCCGCGGCGCAGAGGACTGACTCCCAGAGCGCAGCGGGGCACTGGGGCCGTGGGCTGGGCAGTGCCAGCACATGGCGGGTCTGACAGCTTCCGTGGCCTCCATGGCCACCCTGCCTGGCTGGGAGCCCATGAGACCCAGGGACTCTTCGTCTTCTCAGACAGGAAGGGCCAGACCAGAGGGAGGCTGGTGGTCCCCAGAGGGAGGCTGGCCCTTGTGTCCCTGGCTTGGTCTGAGCCCCCGCCCTGGCCTCTGCTTCAGTCGCCCAGCCCTCCTTCCTACCTGCCCACTCCCCAACAGAACATGTGTCTCTGTCTCTCCCCGCCGCTAGGGATTCTACCCCCGTCTGTGTCCACCCTTGTTCCCACCGGAGTCCTTCTGGGCTGTCCCTCGCACCCCCCTCAGTGAAGCCCTCTGCTCCAAGCCTGTCTCTCCCTGCTGGCCCTTTGATCTCTTGTCCCAGGCCCCTGGCAAGATTCTGGCTCATGGTGGGGCTGGGCTCTCCCAGGGCCGTCCGGCTCCTTCCGGGTCCCCCACCAGGGGCTCAGAACACTGCCAGGTGCACACGGACCTGGGTGACCGCATCTAGCCTGAGCCCTCGTTCCTGGGTGAGATTCTGAGCTCAGCCTAGGCAGGAGGGTGCCCTTAGAAAATGAAAAGCACAAGCCGGCTCGGTGGTTCAGCCTGTAATCCCCCGCCTTAGGGAGGCTGAGGTGAGTGGATGGCCTGAGCCCGCGGGTTCGAGACTCGCCTGGGCAGCGAGACCTCATCTCTACAATAAATCAAAAAATCAGCCGGGCGTGGTAGCGCATGCCTGTAATTCCGGCTACTCGGAAGGCTCACCGGAGGCAGAAGGATCACCGGAGCCCAGCAGGTCGAGGCTGCGGTGGCCGGGAGCGGCCACTGCACTCCAGTCTGGGCAACAGAGTGAGACTCCAACTCAAAAAAAAAAAAAAGAACATGAAAAGCAGAACCTCTGTGCACCCAGCACCTAGTCCAGAACCACACACAGTAGGTGCACAAAAGGTGCTGAGCTTCCCAGAGGGCTCCCCCTGCTCTCAGGAGAGACAGTGACCCACCAGACAGCTTGGTCCCTCTCAGCCTCCTCAGTGGATCTGTGACTCAGTGGCTTGGCCAGGGCAGCGCTGCCAGCGCCTAGTGGGGCCAGCACCCCCGGGCCTGCCCGTCCCCCGAGCACGGGCTCCCACTACCTCTGTGTAGCTCCCTGAGGCGCTCTGGGCAGGCCGGTGGGGGCTGTTGAAGGGAGGTGTGCATGGCCTTCCCCGGAGCTGGGGCTCCAAAGAGCAGGCCTTCCCCCCGCAGCCGCAGAAGCGGTGACCTCCCGACTTCCTGCACAGCCCCAGGAGGAGGCCTGAGGAGGAGGCCCAAGGAGGGACCCGGGCAGCTCCAGGATAGTCTGAGAGGAGCTCCCACCTGCCCGGGGGCCAGGAGAGGTCATGCCCACCAGTCCCCTGCCTCAGGTGGAGGCCAGGAGATGGGGAGTGGCCGGTCCAGGGCCACACGGTGCAGGGAGCCTTTGCTGGATGGAGGAGGTTCAGGGCCTCTCCTTGACTGAAGGCTCCACCCTCCTCATGTCCTCCCTTCCTTCCAGGCCCAGGCCCGAGTTTCCCAACCTCAGCCCATGGACATGTGGGCGGGTCACGCCCGTGCATCCCGACCACTACTCACTCGCGCCAGCCGCACTCCCAGTGTGGCGACCGGGGTGTCCCC
Source organism: Cephalopachus bancanus (assembly GCA_027257055.1). Taxonomy (NCBI): domain Eukaryota; kingdom Metazoa; phylum Chordata; class Mammalia; order Primates; family Tarsiidae; genus Cephalopachus; species Cephalopachus bancanus. The sequence continues at coordinate 194,293 of JAPVLO010001067.1, forward strand.
AGATGCCACACACGGCCGGGGTGGCATCCCTGAGCAGGTTCTGCTGATGCTTCAGAGTCACTGAAGAGCGCTGGGACAGGCCCCCATGCTCCCTGCTGGCCTGCCCTGGGCCTCACGTGAGGCTGGAGAGATGGAACGTTCTGCCTCCCAGGCCAGGGGCTGAGCACCGTCTGGAAACCTCTGGTGTTGTCTGATTCCCTTCTGCAGGCAGAGAGGCAGGGCTGGGCGGCTGTCTGCTTTACGGGCGCCTGTGCAGTCATTCCTCACACCTACCTCAGCCTCCCTGCTCCATGACTGACCCTCGTGGCTGGGAAAATGGCCTCTGAGCCTTCTCCTTTTCGCATGAACCAGAACCTCCCCTCCTGGCCCTCTCGACGTCCCTGGGAAAGCCCAGCTCCTTGAAGGCCGGTCCGCCTCCGCCTTACTCAGAACTTGTCAGAGGGCCGCTGGGAGAACACAGCTGATGGTGTCACCTCGGGACGAGTGTCTCGCGGCTGTCCCCAGGCCTCCGGGTGGGTGGTTATCCGGTGTCACAGCTGTGGTTCCCTCTTCGTGAAGACCACCCCTGTTCCCACGGAGGCCCAGAGTGGGAGGGAACCCGCCGTGCATGGGACCTGGGGTCCTGAGGTGGGGGAAGCAGGGGGCCCAGCGGTTCTGGCCCTACCTGGAGGCCTTGCTAGGGGAGCGGCGGCCTGACACTGCAGGGAGGAAAGGAGGCCCAGGACGGGGCTGGGACAGGAGGCCTGCAGGCGGGAACATCCCAGAGCCACTTCCTCCTGCAGGTGATGCTCCTTCCTTCCTTGTACAACAGCAATTTAAGTTAATTAAATGTAAAACTAAATTACTTCTGCCTGGAATCGTCTCTGGCTGCTCACCCGCTCTGGGAGGAGCACAAGCATCTGCTCTGAGACCTTCAGACAGGAACAGGTTGTAGCAGTCACCGGAGGAGACTATTGGGGGTGGCCGGGCCTGGGGCAGGAGGAGAAGGGACTTCCTGGGGGCAGTGGTCCGGGAGGTCAGGAGGGCCGAGAAGGGACCCTGGCACACCCGCCCTTTGTTCCTGCCTGGTCTGCTTCCGGCTGGTCTCCAGGGCCCATCCGGGTGGTGGGTGACGGCTCCATGGGGGGTCCCCGCTGCACGTACAGCCTGCAAGGGAAGGAGGCCCACGACCCCCCCGCCCCCGCAGCCCTTCTGTGTCGAGAAATCCTGCAGAAAGTGCTCAGCTGCGCGTGGCTGTCGCGCCTGTGTTTGGCCAGCCTGTGGCATGGACAGAGCCCGTGGGTGCGGGCGGGTCCCCAGGCGCCCTCTGCCCAGGCATCTTTCTCTGCAGGCCAGGCCAGTCCTGGTGCTCAGCACCGTGAGGATCCCGCTTTTTATTTTTATTGATATTTATTTCTCTATTTTGAGGAAGCAAGATTTATTAAGAGGACAGAAAAGCTCCCACAGCAGGGGGCTCCCGAGGAGGTTGCTCGACCGCTTTCTAAAGAAGTCTCAGCGTGTGAGCTCTCCTGTCTCTCATGCTTGGCTTTCTCCTCTTGGCTTTGCTTTAAAGGGGCTGCAGGTGGGTCAGGTGCCGGGGACCCAGGGCCTCGGCCAGCACTTGGGAGGGTGGGGTTGCCCCGAGGTCCCCGGGGAGGGCTGCAACCCAGCCCCCCGGGGCGCCAGGGGCTCCTCTAGGCCCGAGCCAGGGTCCACTCTAGTCTCCCGGGCAGGGAAGGCCACAGACCTTGACCTGTCTATCGGCCTCCAGAGAGCAGGGCCCTCACAGAAGGGCTGGGATCCCGGAGACGGGCTGGGGTAGGCGCTGCCGAGAGTCCCCTCTGCCCAGGGTCCAGCCCCTCCCAGGCTTAGGACCTTTCCCTTGCTGGGAAGGCCTCATCTCTCCTCGGTGGTCAGTGTCCACACTGCCACCCCCCTGTTCACCTCCCCCAGGAAGCCTTCCTGAAACTTCAGCCCCCTGTCATGTGCTCCCTGGCTTGCCATGGTCGTGTGTATGTCATTCCCCAAACCATGTCCTGAGCCCTGGACTCCCTGAATGCAGGATCTTGGCCCAGCCGGGGGCTTGGAGACGTCACCAGACCTGGTGACTTAAACACAAAAAAAGGAACTTTCCATTGAAACTGAAAAGCCCCTTCCCTAGGGAACACTTACAGGGAAGGCAGAGAGGCCGGGTCCTGGCTGCGCTGAGTCGTGCTCGTGGCCTGCTGACTTGTAGGGACTTGACTTTGCAGAAGCAGCTCCTGTTCCCCCCACCCCCGTGGCCCACCTCCCACAATGTGTCGAGGACGGCCACGGTGTCCCTGCTCCACAGATGAGAATGCTGGGTCCCCGCGTCGCACAGCGGGTGGCAGGATGGCTGGGTTTACGGGAAGGTGAGGAGCCCGAGGCCTGACTAGGAAGGGCAGACCCCTGTCCCTGGTCCTGAGGAACTTTTAGCAACAGGCCCCAGCTCCCTCCCTCCTCCGAGGGCCCTTCGGGACCCCCCAAAGGTTAATTACATCAAAAGAAATCACTCTTGTGTGTCTGCAAGGCCAGGCCTGCTTCAGCTCTGGCTATTTATGGGCTTTCATAAGCATTTTCCGGGTGTGATTTAACCTTTATGCCAAAGCCACGCTGTGAGTTGGGAGGACAGAGGACAGCCTCCTTCCATGCCAGCCCCGGGGGTGGGGCGTGGGCAGCAGACCTTCTCAGAGCCCAGCCCCGGCTCTGCCAGCCCCGAGGGCGCCTGCACCACTGCCCTCTCCACTGCCCACCCCTCCTGCTGATGCCTGGCCCCGACCTGGGCTTGACCAGGCCAAAGGGGCCATCCCCCCTCCTCCACTGTCCATCTACTAGGAAGACATGGCCAGATGCAAGGGTTCAAGCCTGTAATTCCAGGGCTTTGGGAGGCCAAGGTGGGAGGATTGTTCGAGGCCTGGACTCCAGCTCTACAAAAAATTAGGAAATCAGCTGAGCATGATGATCCCACTTGTAATCCCAGGTACTGGGGAGGCCAAGGTGGGAGGATCGCTTGAACCCAGGAGGCCGAGGCTGCAGTGAGTTGTGGTCATACCACTGCACTCCAGCCTGGGCAACAGTAAGACCTTGTCTCTAAAAGCATTAAAATAAAATAAAAAAATTTAAAGACACAGGTGGATCCTTTTCTTGCTATATCTGAGGTCTCACTCAGCTGCTGACAAACAGTTCTGTGTCCTTGGGCACCTCACCTACCCCAGCTTTCTTCTTTGAGCCAGAGTCTCACACTGTCAGCCAGGCTGGAGTGTAGTGTCGTGATTACGTCTCATGGCAACCTCAATTTCTTGAGCTCAGGTGATCCTCCCACCTCCGCCTCCCAAGCACCTGGGACACCACGTCTGGCTAATTTTTTGATTTACTGTAGATATGGGGTCCCACTGTGTTGCCCAGGCTTGTCTTGAACTTCTGGGCTTAAGCAGTCCTCTCGCCTTGGCGTCTCAAAGTGCTGAGATGACAGGCGTGAGCCACGGCGCCCGGCCCAACCCAGTTTGCAAAGGGGGCACGTGAGAACTGCCTGGTCTGCCTTCCCTTTCACGATCCCTGGTCAGTCCTCTTATGGCGTGCTGTCACAGCACCACACACACCCTCGGCCTCCAATGTCAGCCTCTGAGCTTTGTCTCCTTGGCAGGTGGAGAGGTTTGTAGCCGAAGTGGAAGTTTGCTGTTGGGCTTGGGGCTGCCAGGCTGGTGCTCGGAGCCAGACAGTCGGCGGCGAACGGCCCTGGCACTCTGCCCGCCTCAGACTCAGCCCCGTGTGTCTTGTGGACTAGCTGGGAAATGATCGGCCTCATGAAGCCCTGAATACTTGGCTTGTCAAAAACGGCTCCGAGGCCAGGTGCGATGGCTCATGCCTATAATCCCAGCATGTTGGGAGGTCAAGGCAGGAGGATGGCTTGAGGCCAGGAGTTTGAAACCAGGCTGGGCAACATAGTGAGGCCTAGTCGCTACATAAAAGTTTATTTTTGACTTATATTTTTTTGAGTTGGAGTCTCACTCTGTCGCCCAGGCTGGAGTGCAGTGGCACCCTCACGGCCACCCCAGCCTCGACCTAATGGGCTCAGGTGATCCCTCTGCCTCGGCCTTCCAAGTGGCTAGAACCACAGGCACACGCCACCACACCTGGCTAATTTTTTGATGTATTGTAGAGACAAGGTCTTGCCATGTTGCCCAAGCTGGTCTCGAACCCCTGCGCTCAGGCAGTCTTCTCGCCTCTGCCTCCCAAAGGTGTGAGCCACTGAGCCCAGCTAAAAAATTTTAAAAAGAAAGAAAATGCTATATGGTTTGCGAAGGAGAACCGGTGCTGGGGTGGCGAAGAATGGGGGTCAGCCCAGAGCACCCTGGCAGGATTCCAGAGAAGAGGTTACATCCTGTCTGGTGGTTGCGGCCACAGATCCTACCCTTTTGGGTGGTGGAGGAAGCCTCGAGCTCTCCTGGGAAGAGGGTTTCCTTTTTTTTATTTTGAGTTGGAGTCTCACTCCGTCGCCTAGGCTGGGAGTGCAGTGGCATGCTCACGGCCACCGCAGCCTCGACCTGCTGGGCTCCGGTGACCCTTCCGCCTCAGCCTTCCAAGTAGCTGGAACGACAGACACATGCCACCACACCCAGCTGGGAGGGTTTTCATCACACACCTTACCCACCCCCGGGTTAAGAATTCTCAAACAGTATCCCTGAAATGGACCAGCTCCCACAAGGGCAGTGAGCACTCTTGGTGGAGGTGGGACCACCGTGGGGCCAGCTTTCCAGGGGCGAGTTGGCTAGGGAATCTCAGGGGTGTGTTTCCACATACAGGGCAGCACCGACCCCACTGGTGACATGTCTCTGAGTGTGGGGTCCTGGGCAGCGGAAGACGCACAGCTGTGGCATGCTCTGGAGTTTCAGGAGAGTCCAGGCTTGTTCCGGCCACTGTGGACCCAGTGTGAGTCGGACCGGCCCAGGCGTCACCATCAAATTCGCCGAGGTGGCCTTCACACACCAGGGCCCAGCCCAAGGGCGCCATCCCTCTTTATTGGTGCATTCGGGGGTGTCCGTACACTTGTTTTGTGGGCGTGTTGCATGCTGGGGTCTGGGCCTCCGATGACCCTCCCCGCGTGGTGAAATGGCCCCCGTGGCTGCCCTTAAACCCGCCCCTCCTGTCCTTGGTGACCCTTTGGTGACCGAGGGCTCCCTCTTTGAGCCCCTGAGCCTGGGTACAGGGCCGCTGGCCTCGGAGGCTGGGCAGGTGGTTCTGAGGGGTGCAGAGGTCACCGAGGGGGGACAGAAGCCCCCAGGCAGGATATCTGGTGCAGGAGGAACCCGGTGTCTGGGAAGGAGAAGGAATTGGTGCAGCTGGAAGGTGACGTGCCCCAAGGGCCCTGAAGGACCCAGGCGCCAGGCGGACTTGCGGGGTCCTTGGAGGTGGGGGTGGCCGACCATGGGACTGGGGTTTCCAATCAGGAGGTTCAGCTTCTTCACTTTGCCTGTGGCTGAGCTGGCTCTGGGGGCCCCGTCTATGTGTGTGTGAGTGTGTGTGTGCAGTGTGTTAGTGTGCATGCATGTGAATTGTGTGCGAGTGTGCATATGCGTGTGTAAATGCATGCCCGTGAATGCGAGTGTGTGTGCATGTGTGTTAGTATGAGCACGTGTGGATGTGCGCGCGTGTGTGTGTTGGTATGAGTATGTGTGCATGCGGGCGTGTGAGCATGTGTGCATGTAGCATGTGCGTGCACACACATGCTGAGACGTGGCAGGGGTAGGTGGGGAGGGGCAGGGGTGCCTGGTCCCCTCTGGCTGTGGCATCTGCCGCCTTGGGGACGGGGCGGGCCAGGTCGCTGACGCTGAGCGCAGCCTGGCGGTGAGGACACGCTGTCTGCTGAGTTGGCGCGTGTTGTTGGAGATGAGAGTGAAGCCGTCCATCTAGCTCTGGGCCCAGGCTGTGTGATTACTGGTTCATAAAGTGTGAGCGGGTCCTTGGGGCCAGAGGTGAGTGGCTCGTCTCCGTCAAGAGTTCCGTATGCCGCAGGACGAGGGCACTTGGGGCGGGGACGGGAATGGGAGCAGAGGCCTGCCCTGTGCCAGCACTGCCCGGAGTGAGCAAAGCCATGAGGATTTGGCCCAAGGCACCATGTAGGTGTGACCTTGGGTGGGGAGGGAAAGGGTCCTACTGGAGGGAGTGCAGGGCTGGGGCCCCAAGTGGGGGGAATGCTCGGCCCGCCTTGGGAGGCAGTGGAGGAGGGGCAAGAGGGGAAGGAATGGGCGCCCAGGTGGCCCTGGCAGCGTGGGATGGGGGCTGTTCCTGGCAGCCTGGAAAGCTGCTTCTGGGCAAGGCCGTCAGCTGGCCGCTCGAGATGGGCGGTCCTGAGGCCCAGAAAGAGTGAGAGGAGTCCCGGGAAGGGGTGGCCAGCCATGGCGGAGGGGCGATGGAGGCCCAGGAAGGAAGCAGAGCAGGGCGGAGCTGGCAGGCAGGTGAGGCCCTATTCCCTCTGTGCCCACTAAGGGGACACGGCAGCCTTGGTCACCCCCACAGATCTGATCTCAGTATCATGACTGTGATCTCCCTTCTGCCGGGAGCTCCAGGATGGCCCGGGGCTGAGGCTGAGCTTGTCTTTCTTTCAAAAGGCTTTTTGTTAGTCATAGGTTTGGGGGAAATTAATTTTTATTCTTTTATGGCTGGAAGCGGCCACTGCACTCCAGTCTGGCTGACAGAGTGAGACTCCAACTCAAAATAAATAAATAAATAAATAAATAAATAAAATAAAATAAAATAAAAAATAGGACCAACACTTTGGGAGACTGAGGCAGGAGAACGGTTTGAGGCCAGGAGTTGGATGCTGCAGTGAGCTGTGATCATGCCACTGCACTCCAGCCTGGGCAACAGAGCAAGACCCTGTCTCTAAAAATACACCTTCATCTGGGTATGCACATATCACATTTAAATATTGCATATCTTGGCCAGGCGCAGTGGCTCAAGCTGTAATCCCAGCACTTTGGGGGGGCTGAGGTGAGAGGCTTGCTTGAGCCCAGGAGTTCGAGACCAGCCTGGGCCACTTGGTGAGACCGCATCTCTACATTACGTCAAAAAATTAGCCGGGAATGGTAGCATGCACCTGTAGTTCCGGCTCCTTGGAAGGCTGAGGTGGAAGGATCACCTGAGCCCAGCGGGTCAGTGCTGGGGTGGCCGTGAGCGTGCCACTGCACTCCTGCCTGGGCGCCACGGAGTGAGACGCCAACTCGAAATAAGTAAATACTGCATATCCTGACGACTACGTCAAGGCCCCCTTACCCTTTGCAGCGCCTGGTGGAGGCTGGACCCTGTGGCAGCCGTGGGCCGCCTGGGCTGGGCACGCCTTCTTGCCTCTGCCCAGACTGGAAGCCTCTCCCAGAGGGACTCACATGAGCCCCTGCCTGTCTCCCAGCGTCCTTTTCCAGCTGTGAAGCCCTCGGGTGCTTCCCAAGCTCAGAGTCCAGCCTGCAGTTCTCCTGTGAGGGCCCAGGGGAGGGCTCGGGGAGGGGGAAGCAGGGGAGCCGGGACGTGGCGAGGGCAGCAGCCTCCATGGAGCCTCGGGCCTCTGTTCCGTCCAGCCTGGGAGCGCTGCTGGGGGCCGGGCCCCGGTCCCCCACGCCTGTCTCCCCGCCTCCACTGAGACCCTCCACCCCTCGCCAACCAAGTCCCAGGGAAGCAACTGCCTCTCCTCAAACCCACGACCAAATTAGAGCCTCCGGTTCAAATCTGTCAACCTGTCCTCAGTGAGCACCTACTGTATACCAGAAACGAATGGCAGTTTTTCATTTAGTGAGCACATTGGAGTGTGGTGAGCAAAACAAGCCCCTCCCGGGGTGGGCCCTGCTGTTGAAGGGACTTCTCCACGTGCTGTTGTGTAGCCTGGGGAGGTGATTCTCCCTGACTTACAGGTGAGGACACCGAGGCACAGAGAGGTCGTGCAACTTGCCCATGGCAACACAGCTGCACACCAGCTCTCTCTCTTTTGACTAAATCCATAGGGAGGGTGGTGACCTCAAGGGAGGGGATGCGATGGTGGTGCAGGGTGTCGGTGAAAGAAGGGGTGGCCCCCAGGTGTGAGGTCCATGTCAGGCCCCTCCCAACCGGGCTAAAGTTCCAGACACACAGCCCTCATGACGGTTCAGGGCACAGGTCCTCCCTGGAACAGCGCCACCGTCTTTCCAGACACGTGGGCTCCCTGAGCTCTCTGCCTCGGTTTCCTCATCCGCAAACAGGCACAGCCAGGCGGGCCCCAGGAAGAGTTAAGCGCCGTCGGAGAGGGTGGGGCAGCATTTGTAGTTTCTGGTGAGGAGGCAGGGGGAGACGGAGGCCTGGGCAGCAGAGTCTGACGGGGGGCTTGAGCCCACGGGAGGGCCCGCGGGCGTGTGCACACACGTGGGCCGTGCTCCGGACCCCGTGCAGATGGAGTGGCTTCCTCCGGCAATGCCCTGGCCCCCGGGGAGAGACGCCCCCCGACCCAGGAGCCCAGGCCCTGCCTGCTCCCCCAGCCTCCTCGCCAGCCTTCTCCCAGAGTGGGCGACCCCAGACTCCAGGCAGAGGCCCCGAGGGCTGGGGGAGCAGACGGGGCAATCATCTGGGAAGAGAGGCCGGTCGCACCGGGCAGGGGCAGCAGGAGGCAGCGGCCAGATTGCCCAGGCCCGCCTAACCCGTCCTTTCCCCCTCCCCCCGCAGGCCCTGCTTCTCCTGGGGTTCAGCCTGGTGGCTGCCTCCCTCCAGGACCAGCACTGCGAGAGCCTGTCCCTGGTCAGCAACGTCTCAGGTGAGTCCCCTCAGCCCCTCCTGCCCTCCTGCTAGGTTCCAGGCCAGCACAGCGCATCCACACCCGCCTCCCTGCCTCCTGGGCTGCTCACACAGCAGAGAGAATTCCCTTCCGGGGGCTCTCCTGTTTCCTCAGAGGGCTGTGTTCAGAAGGATTCTGAAGTAGGATGTCAGTTTGGTGGGAGAGAGCTGTGATTGGTTGACAGCCTCTGCCGCAGGCACAGGAGGAACCGGCCGCTGGTGGGCCCAGTAAGTAGTCATCTTCCCTGCTCCCAGGTGGCACCGGGGTTGGCATCCATGCCTGGGCTGCTGGGCAGTGACTCGGGGAAGACGACAGGCGATAGAGAAAGGCTCCCGTTTTCTGCAGCTGAAAACATCCGGGTGTACCCTGCAGGCTCACTTCAAGGACTGGAGAGATCTTAACCCCATCTGCACAAGGTCCTTTGGAGGGAGGTGCTATGATCTTCGTTTTGCATAGAAGGAAACTGAGGCATGGAGAACTCGTGAGTGCAGAGCCCTGCCTGTCGCACAGACCGTGGGCTTTGGGAGGTGGCCTCTAACCCCATGCTCCATGCCTCCCCGACGGAAAAGACAGTGTCAGGCCGAGTGTGGTGGCTCATGCCCATAATCCCAGCACTTTGGGAGGTGGAGGCCAGGGGGATCGCTTGAATCCAGGAGTTCAAGACCAGCTGGGCAACTTGGCAAGACCTCATCTCCACAAAAAATTTAAAAATTGGCCAGATGTGGTGGCGTGTAGTTCCAGCTACTCAAGAGGCTGTGGAGGAGGAGGGATCGCCTGAGCCCAGAGGCTGCAGTCAGCTGTGGTCGTGCCACTCTACTCCAGCCTGGGCAGCAGAGTGAGACCCTGTCTCCAAAAGGAAAAGTCGGTTTCCCTGCAAAGTTACTGACCCCTGTGCAACTTGACCACCGACAATGAGCTCTCACAGAATCATCATCTTCCGTCCTCACGAGAGTCAAGTCCAACATCTGTTCAGATAGGGAAACCGAGCAACAGAAGTGTGGCGTAACTCCCCCGGGACCCCGTAGCCAGTATGAGGTAGTGGCGGGGACACAGGTCTAGGTCTGTGGGCTCCAGGGCCACACCTGTTGCAGCCGTGGCTTTGGGGACAGTCCCGCTGGGGACAGGTGGAGTGGGCCCCACCCCACAACCTTCAGGACGTTGGTGGTGGGCCTCATCTCCTGCCCGAGTCTCCCCCTGCCCGGCTCTGGTCATCAGTGCAGCCCTTCCCAGACAGCGGACCCCACGCAGGGCTCTGGGGAACATGGACTTGCGTCTGGTCCAGGAATCTGGCCCCCAGGGCAACTGCCACGAGGCCCAGGGTGGGCCATGGGCCGTGGGAGGCAGGTGCCAGGTATCGGGGGGGCAGGTGTCCACAGCTTGGAGCAGCCGCTTCCAGACAGCCACCCTTCACCAGGGAGGGTCGAGTGGAGGGCCGAGCCTGGGTGAGGGAGGCGGGCTGGCCTCCAGGCTAGCTCCGCTCAAGTGCTCGGCCACGTCCTAGCTGGGGCAGGGATCCAGCAGCCACAGGGACGAGCGTGCCCTTGACCCCTTGAGGCCCACGTGGCCAACTAGGTTATTTTTTGTGTTCGTAGTTTTTGAATCGGAGTCTCCCTCTGTCTCCCAGGCTGGAGTGCAGGGGCACGCTCACGGCCACTGCAATCTCGACCCTCTGGGCTCTGGCAATCCTTCCGCCTCAGCCTTCCAAGTAGCTGGAACCACAGGCACGTGCCACCACACCCAGCTAATTTTTGGATTTATCATAGAGACGAGGTCTCGCCAAGTTGCCCAGGCCGGTCTCGAACCCCTGAGCTCAGACAGTCCTCTCGCCTCGGCCTCCCAAAGTGCTGGGATGACAGGTGTGGACCACCGAGTCTGGCCTAACGTGGACTAGGTTTTACAGCAGAATTCTACCAACTGTAGAGTGCTGTGCTGCTACAGGGGGTTAGGAGATGGAGTCTTGCTATGTTGCCCAGGCTGGAGTGCAGTGGCACGGTCACAGCTCACAGCTCTTCCTTGGCTCAGGTGATCCTCCTACCTCAGCCTCCTGAGTAGCTGGCACCACAGCTGTGCACCACCTGGCACTGCTGGGTAGCACCTGCAGTCGCTAAAGGGCTTACTGGGTAACTGGCAGGCAGGGAAGGTGCTTGCCACGAGCTGCTCACTACAAAGGAGGTGGCAGGGGTGGGAAAATCCAAGGAGGCTTCCTGAGAGGGAAGGCTTCAGGGTGAATGTTAAGAGAGATTCTGTGTGCGGACAGGCCAGGAGGAGCTAGTGCTCTGAGCCAAGCCAGAGGTGACCAAGGCACAGCAAGGGGGCTTGGCGGTGGGACCAGGGGAGGTGAGGACGGAGGAGTGGTGAGCAGGGAGCTGGGGCCCAGGGCATCTGGCTGCAGTGAGGCTGGGCCGTGGGGACAGGAGGCAGGTTCTTGGGCAGGAGCCCGGAGTCCAGGGGAGGGGCAGCTGGCCCCCGAGGACAAATCGCCCAGCGCCGTGCCCTAGAGACCCCGGCACCGCCATCACCTGGCTTGCTGTGCGCAGGAGGAGTGACATTCGCGAGCCCGCGCAGGCGTCACCTGTCACCAGAGGCCGTGACGAATGGCACTCTTCCCCGGCGACGTGTGCCCCGTGCCCCCGGCCCGCCTGGCTCCCAGCCTGTCCTCGCTCACGCTCTGTGCCGGCCTCCGAGAGCGGCCATTTGTCTTCTGACTCTGAAACCTACCCAGACTGATGGCACTGGTAGAGACAGATGGCGAGGGTGGGGCGAGGGGCTGGGACAGATGGCTGGGCGTCTGGCCGGGGTGGCTGGCACAGAGCCAGAGCCTTTGGGGGGCCTGTCACGGGCCTCCTGCCAGGAGTGGGGGGGTCCCCAGGGCCGAGTCCCATCGTGCGGCAGCTCACAGACTTGGCGACTCATGAGACCACAGCCTGTGAGTGACAGAGCCAGGGGATAATAGAATGACTGAGTAGTGGCATGACAGAGATGCAGTCGGAGTTGACAGTTACTGGGTCGCCGGTCCCCATCTCTGGCCTTAAGGTGTAGTGAATGCTCATTAATAATAGCTAGCATTTTGGCGGGGTGCGGTGGCTCACACCTGTAATCTCAGCACTATGGGAGGCAGAGATGGGAGGATTGCTGGAGGCTAGGGGTTCAAGACCAGCCTGGTCCACATAGTGAGCCTCTCTTTCTACAAAAAATTAAAATAAAAAAAAGAAAAACAGTAGCCAGTATTTCTTTACTGCCCACTATGTGTTGGGCACCACTCTAAGGGTTTTAACCTCATTGTCATCGCAACAGTATCATCAGGAAGTTTTGCTAACCCCATTTTGCAACAGAGGCACAGAGAGGTTCAGTAACTTGCCCGAGCACACACAGTTC